>PQWD01014063.1:0-44629 GCA_019425675.1 Leucinodes orbonalis | reverse complement strand
TTCATCTCGGCCAACGGGTCGCGCGACAGCCCCAACTTGTGGATTATGTACTGCGGGATGTCTGACGTCATACCCTGGAAACACATACACACATTATCATCATCATCGTTAGTGATTAATAGATTTTCTATTGTGGATTCCTGGCGTTCAAAAGGTTTGAAGATTCAAATGATTTCTTGTCCGGCAATAATTTTATTTTAATATAATTATCCACTGACATACACACAACGCCATTTAGTCCCAAATTAAGGATTTAGCCTGTAATATGGGTACAAAACAACGGATAAACATACTTAAATACATTCTACGTTGTTAATACATACACATTGTACATAGAAAACACTCAGACCATTACAAACAGACATGTTCATACACACAAATGTTTGTACTGCCCGGGGATCGAACCCGTAAACCTTAGTGTAAAAGATGTCTCAACCATTACATTAAATGGATCGTCTAATTTAATGAAGTTATTTAATTTAATGAAGTATTGTTTTTTAAAAATTTAAAAAACAATACTTCACTTTTCTGTTTTTTTCATTTTAGAAAAATAAAAAAAGCCCCGTGTTATAAGTTATGTTTTACAGCGGGAGAATACAATCTTATAAGGCGAGCAATACCGCGGTGAACAGCTAGTAAAACCAATAATAACCTGCAAGTGTCGGGCGTGTCCCTCGGCCGCCTCTAGCAGTCTATAGAACCGTTCTGGATCGAACTCGAGACACTCGAGCAACCGCGCCGGCCGCGCCATGGCTAACACCAGCCTCGTCACCAGCGGAGACACTTGGGCACCGGCCTCTGCCGATTTCTCACGGGTCTACAACACAACCAAAATAAACGTTATACATATAAGCACAAATAAAATAATATATACTAAAATGTAAGTAAAGTTTGGTAGGTGGTAGACTCGATAGTGAGTCGTCTAGGTAGGTACCACCGCAGTGCCAGATATCGTACAGTGAAATACGAGTGCTTCGCACTTTTGTGTTTCGGGATGAGGGCACTGTAGCTAGTGAAATTTTCGGGTATAAGAGACCTCCGGCATTGTGGTGATGGGCGCATTGCAGTGTTGGCGGAAAATAACGACAAATTAACTGTTATTAATTTCCTTCAACAATGCATCTATCACGGTCAGGCATATCACTTACCGCCAGATGAGCGCACTGACAGTCCCGTTGACTAATGAAATAAAATAAATTAATACAACACAATTCTCGAATTAAAGCGTGGTTAATTTAATAACTTCGTATTTTTCCTCCCGACATTTCGGCGACTTTGCAGTTACCGTAGTCACTAGCAAAGTAATTACTCTGCCATACAATAAACAACGGTAAATGGTTTATTTTGTAAAAAAAAAACGTGGAAAGGCCTAAATTTCAAATCGAGATAACTATTAATAATTCCTTTTTTATCCATTTTTGTTCAACGAAAGACTATATATTAAACTTTTCATATCTCGAAATAATATGTGTGAAGAGGTCAGTAAAAAAAACAAGTTAAACATTACATACCTCGGCAAGCAACCGATCTAAGCTGTCAGCCATATCGTAGAAATAGCTGCTGGTGACCTGCTTCGACTCGGACTTGTGAAGGCAGTCGCGGGCCATTTCCAATACCTGGTAACAGATATTTGTAATTTGTGATTACACGAAGAGATTCACACAGCGCCATCTAGCCAGGCAAGCAAGGAGCTTGGTGGGTTACGAGCCAAACATCACTAAGCCCTCATACTGTAGTTCTTTTCACTAATATATCTCAACCCTAAATAAAACTTTATTTTTCTTACACAAAGACTTACAATTAGATTTGTATAGTTACGTGTTATATACATATATCATAATTTGAGTCGCCTTAGTGCAAAACTGGCGACTGTACTAAAAGGACCTGTATGACCGATTGTCAGATAAGGTAGTTTTAGTATAAGGTCCACTACGCGGGTAGTTTTATCTCGACTATTTCATCATCATTATAGATTAATATGTCAAAGAACGAAACCCTCGTTTAATGATTTCCATGTGGACTGATCAGTAGTAATCCAATAAATATAAACATATCCACTGACATTCACACAGTGCCATCTAGCCCCAAGTTAAGCGCGAAGCCTGTATTATGGGTACGAAACAACGGATAAACATAATAATATACATTTTTTTGTAAATACATACATATTATACATAGAAAACACCCAGACCATTACTAACATACATGTTCATGCATACAAATGTTTGTACTGCTCGGGGATTGAACCCGGAACCCTTGGTGTAGCAGCATACGTCTCGACCATTGCACCACATGGGTCGCCAATGGGTACCCGCTACCTTACCCAAATCATAGGTCCATTTAGGAGTCGATATACGCTTCATTTCCTTCGGTCCGGTCCTTATAACAATAACATCGGTAAAAATCATCTCCAAATTACCTGTCGCTGCACAAATCTCTCGATGGGCGGCCGGTCCGGCTTCTTATCTAACTCGTTCAATTCTTCGATAAGTGCCCTCAGTCTGAAATGAAAAATTAATCTTATTACATCTAAAAATGGCGTGAATTAACTATTGAAACATTTACCGGCGGGAATACAGACACAATATAAAATGTATTGTATTGACGGTCGAAGTGTTAAGATTAACTAACAAAACGAACTGTAGCATGTTACCTGGGGTTTGCGTTATATTATACATGGGATTACATTGTGATGGTATAAAAAATGGTGAATCAAATGTAAGGTATTTTTATTTAAAAAGCATTGTGAAAATAAAGACAGTTTTGAAGTATGATATCTCGATATAATCGATATTTTAAAACACTCAAAGAAAAATAAACAAATTTTATTATTGCATAGTAAAACTTGAAAATAAAATATATATGGAGCCATCATTAAAATTTTGACCTAGGGCGACATTAAAAGGGTACAAAATCAAAAGCACGAGCACACTACTATGTCATTATGACAAGTGAAACTGAATTTAAATTCAGCCCAACTGACGCGATTGAAATTGAATTGAAAATCTCGAGAAGTCGTGAACTCTAGTCTCAATGCAGGGCACAGGCCTTCCCGCACACCAGATTTATTGGGGAGATTGGGCCATAGCCCACCACGCGGGCCCGATGTATATGTGATGGATGATAGAACTGGTGTGCGGAAAGGCCTGTGCCCTACAGGGCCGTTATTCATTTGTTTTTGGACAGTTTACAAGTCTCTATAATTTATTGCATTTCCAATATACATTATTACAAACTGCCACGACAAGCACAGCTTACATGAAAACAGTTTTGCAAAGTTGACATAATTTGAATCATCATCATCAGCTCATTAAACGTCCCCACCGAGGGGCACGAGCCTACCCGTATAGGGTGATTAGGCCGTAGTCGTCCACGCGGGCCCAGTGCGGATTGGACGACTTCACAAACAACCTTCGAATCTCTTCGCAGGCGTGCATGAAGGTTCCTCACGATGTTTTCCTTCACCGTAACAGCGTCGGATAACGTACATATATTTTCGAAAATTCCAAAATACATTGGTACGTGTCGGGATTTGAACCTCAGCCCTCCCGGTAGGAAGGCGACAGTCCACACCACTGAGCCACCGACGCTCATATAATTTGAATATTATGATAATATTTTACTAATAAGGCTGATGATATGTAGCGAGCGACGTGATTATGAATGTCAAATTCCGCCCAACTGACGCGATGGGCAGAATCTTGCCGCGCACACTTTTTGAGAGAGATTTTGCATCTAATAAGTTTATTATCTAAATCCATCACGTGGGCGCAATGCGAACTGATGGAAGGCCTATGCCCTGCATTGGCACGTTATATATCGAGGTTAAGGTTATCACATACATTTACAAACACATTGTACCGAATTTGATATTTTTTTTTTGTCAAATTTAGTTATTGTTTATGTTCAAATTTTGTAATGTTATTTTGTTATTGTTATACTAATGTAACACTATTTTATGTTTCGTGTGGCTATTTATGTTAATGGTAGAGCGGAGTATCGTAAAGCATTATTTGCTTAAAAGGAGGCTCCAATCACTGAAAATGTTGCTGTATGAAACATTTTATGAAATAAAGTATTTGTTATTATTACACTTGCGGCTTCACACAAAAATCTTTTAGCGCCCTACGTGTACTTTATAATAATATGTTCCGGGTGTTGTTGGGACTGCCGAGATATTGCAGTGCGTCCGGCATGTTTGCCGACGCACACGTAGACTTCCATGCGGTTGTTAGGAAAAAGATTATGTCATTAAGAACAGAATGCTTGGCAGTCCCAATAGCATTCTTAGGGTCCTAACATCAAAGTGGGACAGTGTCCTACTAAGGCACTGGATAACCGCCCTTATTAACCCAAATGCGGGATGTATTTATTATGTTCAATAATTTAATGTATATTGTCTAATTTTGTATTTACTAATATATTACGTCCGTGTCCGTGTTTATAACTAAGCAATGGATCCATGTGTCTGAATAAATTAATATTATTTTATTATTATATTATTATATGTAACCTGTCGTTCATGTGTTTCTGTGCTGCGGGGAAGCGCGCCGCGAACAACGAGGACATGGCCGACACCGCGTCGTCGCGGGACTCGCCGCCCCCTGGCGACCGCGACGGGGAGCTATAACACACAATACTTGTGTATTCATTGTGTATGGTTGTACATCTGGAGATAATTGGTAATATAAATTAAAGTCACTGGTAAGGGGCCATCCATTAATCACGTGATCTTTTTTAGCATTTTAACCCCCCCCCCCCTCCCCCTTCTCAACATCACGTGTATTTTTAGTACCTATGAAGAATTTTAAAATTTTCTGAATATTATCTTTAAATAGAGGTATAAACTATAATCTTATTTTATTCTGAAATTAAGGGCAATAATAAAAATGTCTACACCAGGTCGCAAGTTTTTTTTATTGCCATAACAATAATAATAAACGAAGAGTGTAATCATAGGAAAAACATGTATGGTACTAGTTGGCTATTGGCGAGTCAAGGTAACACTACACGCCGTGCCGCTTATTTGTTTAAAAATCGCGCGTTTGACGAAAAAATAAATACACGAGATATCTTACTACACCCCCCCCCCCCCCCCTTGTGTTATATTCGTGATTTTTATCACCCCCCCCCCCTTTCAAGCCTCACGTGATTAATGGACAACCCCTAAGGAAGATATAACTATATTGTCAAATAACTAATATACTAGAATGGTAAGATGGTAATGAATGGATGGTAGGAGCCCGCGCGATTTATGGTGATCGGTCGTGTGCTTGGTAGCAACTTCTGGTAACGAAGCCCGAGTATTAACTAAACCTAAAGATATTAAATCATGTAATGAACAATTATATATTTAACTCATTTTCACAATTTTTAAAAGTTTCCTCTCATGAAGGTTGTCTGGAAGAGATTGCTTTATAGCGATAAGACCGCCTTAATTGTACTTTGAATGTGGTTCTTTATTTATCATGTTCTTTTTTTTAATTTTCTGTGCAATAAAGATTACTATTATTATTATTATAAAATGCTGACGCCGGCCCCGCGGCGCATGGCGGCCGTTCTCCGATTACTCGATGTACGTAAACCGTACACATTGCATATTAAGTAGAACATGATGCAGAACCGATGACCGTTGGAGCAGACGAGTTCTGGAGTGGAGACCGCGTCTCGGCAAGCGTAGCGTAGGACGCCCTCCGGCCCGATGGACCGACGACTTGCGGGCGATCGCTGGTGGAGGCTGGACGAGGAAAGCGGATGACCAGGATATCTGGCGCAAAATGGGGGAGACTTCTGTTCAGCAGTGGACTGCGATAGGTTGAAGAGAGAAGCCTCAAGCTTCAAACGTTGATTCTTTCTACACTCCTTTTCCATCGTTAACTAAATTATATTTTGTTCTTAGCAAATGTGTTCGACGGTGCTTCCTAATTTCCCACCGCGCGGCCTACCAACTATAAGGTCCAGAGTTGTCAAACTATCAAAGTTGGACTATGAATAGTTGGCCTCAATAATCATCTTTACTATCAATAGACCCATCGATAGCTTAATTTAGCGCAATACGATTGGTACACTGCAATACTATCGATAGTAGTATCGTAGCACAATATGGAAATGACTATCGATAGTAATAAAAACAGAGACTACAAATAATAATAATAAGCGCGTAGGGACCACCTGCGGAGACTGATTGCACTGAGTTTCACCAGTGCAGTCAGTCACCGCAGGGCAGCTTGTGGCGAGCTGTTGGTGCGTAGCGACACCACGGACCCACGGCCACGTGCACAACAGTGTACACTGACCGTCTCTAGCCCTCCAGAGAGGACACCCAAGGTCAGGACTCTCACCTCTGGCTTGCCTTCATTGGCTGTTCAGAGTGGGGTTGCAAGAGCTACATGCTCGAGGGGTGGAAGTGAAAGTTGCGTAAGTCGCGAGTTGGTGCAGTTTGCCTGCGCAGAAAGCGGTGTACACCTCTCGACATCACTAGCCACCTGCGCCTGTGTTGCGTCCCAGGCACTACGCCGCATAGTGGATGCCCATCTAGCAGGTGGCCAGTCACCGTCTGCCTTAATTTTCAAGATTGAGACATTTGATTTGGCAGGCGCCCCGCCGTCTCAATCAATAGCCCATAAACTAGACCAGCAATTACCCCATCCATAGCCCTTATTTTTCTTCCTTTCTATATTTGCAATAGCCCTTGCACCGAGCGGGTGCTCGCTCTGTGTGTACTCCCATAGTGCGGGCAGAGCGAGCGGCCGCTCGGTGTACACATCACAACTCATTATTTTGTCCCACAAAGCCTCTACGTGTTGGACCCATGTCCCCACGCAAGCTTCAAAGGACCGGTCTATGAACCGTGAACTCCTAACAGAGACTTCAAATAATAATAACGTAACACTTACAAAGATTAAACATTCCATAAAGACCTCTGTGCTGTTGGCTTCGGCCCCACACATGCCTTCCATAGGACCGGGCCACTATTTGGCCCGTGAATCTTAAGGATTTCGAAAACATAATAATAATATTGTGTTTATTGTTGTCCACAAAAATATACATATCACGTTTTGTACAAATAATGCAGTAACAAGATGAACAACAGGAAGCAGCTCAGCGTATGCTCATCTGCGACCAGGAATCACAGACAGCGCTGATTTACAGCCACTCCCTCTATCGATAGTATCCATACTATCAATAGTATCGGCTTTGTAAATTACATCAAATATCGATACTATCGATCGTGGCAATACTATTGCTAAAAGGTAACTTACTTACTAGGTGGTAGACTCGATACTGAGTCGTCCAGGTAGCCACCACCGCAGTGCCAGATATCGTCCCGGGAAACACGAGTGTTATGCACTTTTGTGTTTCGGGATGAGGGCAATGTAGCTAGCGATCACCTAACATCTGTTGTCTCGGGTGACAGGCGCAGTGCGGCATTGATGGAGGATAATAACTGTCTATCAGTTGTTGGTCTCCTTAAATGCCGTTCTATCGTGGTCTGGCGTATCACTTACCATCAGGTGAGCAACCAGACCGTCCTGTACACTTATAACATAAAAAAGGTTACAGGTTTTAGCTAAACAAAGAGCCTACTGTATTCTCTTCGGCGGTTCGTTTTTGAGGAACGGGTGGCGTATCTACCCTTATATGTACAGAATATCATTGGTATGGTATGAGACCTGAGACTCCGGCTCCGCACCCGTCGCGCCGGACTCTGTGGCGAGGGCGCGCGGGGCGCGGGCCCGCCTCCGCTGTCCGACAGTGAGGCCCAGTTGTTCATGCCGCTGCCTTGCGAGCTGCTGCATAGTACATACAACAACAAATTTAAAAAATCAATACATTTTGACAACCCATTTAGTGTATTGGTCGAGACGTCGGCTACTACGCCAAGGGTTGCGGTTTCGATCCCCGGGCAGTACAAGCATTTGTGTGCATGAACATGTCTGTTTGTAATGGCCTAGGTGTTTCTATGTATAAATTGTTGATTCGTTATTAAGTACCCATAATACAGGCTTCACGCTTAACTTGGGGCTAGATGGCGCTGTGTGAATGTCAGTGGATATTTATTATTTATTTATACAGTTACATAGAAACGACAAAAATAGGTCATCTAATTAGGCACCACCGCAGTGCCGGTGCCTACCAAGATGACCTATTAAATAAAAATTAATTAAATATTGTCCCGTGAAACACGAGTGTTATGCACTTCTGTGTTTCGGGATGAGAGCACTGTAGCTAGTGACATTACTGGTTATTAGAAACCTAACATTTGTTATCGGGCGCAGTGCGGCATTGATGGAGGATAATAACTGTCTATCAGTTGTTGGTCTCCTTCAATGCCGCACTGTCATGGTCAGGCGTATCACTTACCATCAGGTGAGCGTCCTGACCGTACTGTTCAAATTGTGACATAAAAAAATCCTTATATATAGCAGGAGAATATTTAGGTAAAAAAAATCTAGTCACAACACTTGCTAAATAATCAACACTATATGTACGGTGGCTTACTTGAGCGAGTTCTGGTGTTGGTGGCAGTGGGGGCACGGCGCTCGTGGCGGTGGCTCGCACGCCGCCTGCACGGCCAACAGCCGCTCTTGGGACGAACATTGCGACTGGAACAATCATCATCATCGGCTCATTAAACGTCCCCACCGAGGGGCACGAGCCTACCCGTACAGGGTGATTAGGCCTTAGTCGTCCACGCGGGCCCAGTGCGTATTGGACGACTTCACACACAACCTTCGAATCTCTTCGCAGGCGTGCATGAAGGTTTCCTCACGATGTTTTCCTTCACCGTAAGAGCGTCGGATAACGTACATATATTTTCGAAAATACATTGGTACGTGTCGGGATTTGAACCTCAGCCCTCCCGGTAGGAAGGCGACAGTCCACACCACTGAGCCACCGACGCTCTTTACAACGACGACTGGAACAATATCGCAACATAATTAGCATTCGTCAAAACGCAGAGTCCAAGTGTGTAAATGGCCACTATTGATGTATTTTTTAATGTTATAATCCTGATATATATTTTTTATGTTAACAGTGATACGCCTGACCATGACAGAGCGGTATTGAAATTGAAGCAATAATAATTAATATCCACTGACATTTATATAGCATACACATAAATACAATACATAGATAGAATACAAAAATGTTTGTGGGTACTGTCCGGGGATCGAACCCGATTTTACTTAAGTCGAGTTATAAAGGATGCATAAACGGTCAAAGCAGTCATGTTTGACAGTATTGTTCCCCTGTCTGTATTTTTGGGTTAACTTACTTTTACCTTTTTTTGCTAATCAAATTTGTTCTAAAATAATTCATTATTTGCGAAAGTGTTTTCATAAACATTTTATTAAACCCTATACAAATAAATACTTATTTTTAATTAGTTATTCATCACAAGTATTTAATTTAAATCAAATTTGTCTTTTACATCATTCGATTTATTTTAGTACATATCGTAGTTTTTATTCACTTATATAAGTACCTGATTAAAGTAAGCGCTAGCCCACAGTAACTATTTCACGTGGACGAAGACGCGCGCAAAAGCTAGTACGTATAAGCCTCAAAAACCCATGTGGGCGTCATTGACTCACATCGTGTCCAAATAGACAAGCCATTAGTACCGTGTTATTCATTCGATAATTTATACAGGTCCGTTGACACTTTGATTCATCATATAGGTATCGGTAAGCGAACAGATTACGACATTGTGTTGTTGTTTTGTATCAGTTAAAGTTTTAAAAACATATTTTTTACAACCCATATGATGTGATGGTTCGATCCCCGGAGAGTATAAACTTTTGTGTGATTGAACATATCTGTTTGTAATGGTCTGGGTATTTCTATGTATAATTATGTAACTATTTATATAAGTGTATATAACTACCTATGTTTTGCCGTTGTTCAGTAACCTAATTACAGGCTAACACAGACAGCGCCATCTAGTCCCAAACTAAGCATTTACCTTGTAATATGCGTACTAAACAACGGATAAACATACATACATATTTTTTAAATACATACATATTATACATAGAAAACACCCAGACCAATACAAACAGACATTTTCATGCCAACAAATGTGTGTACTGCCCGGGGATCGAACCCGGAGCCCTTGGTGAAGTAGCCCACGTCTCAACCGCTACACCAAATGGGTCATCGAATATGGTTAATACTTCGACAAAAACATGTATTAGTATAGTATAACAGGAAGGTCGCATCCTGTTTTCAAATCGTCGATATCCCGACAATCCGTTTAAAGGGACCTCGCGAAGGGTCAACATTAGTCTATACATACTTCATGACGACCCTGTGGTGTAATGTTTGAGACGCCGACTATTACATCAAGGGTTCTGGATTCGGTCCCTGGACAGAATAAACATTCGTGTGCATGAACTGTGAACTGTGTATTTGGCCTGGATGTCGCTATTTCAAACCTTTTAAAAAAGTCGAATTTCGCTTTTTTTCTTTATCTTTTTTTGTTTTTTTTTTTGTGGTAGCCGCAACAATGTGCTCAAGGCTGTCGCTGATGGTAGGAACTACCCATTTATCATGCACATGTGTGATAATCACTAGGTCTCATTTAGTTATTAGGTACTAACATTTAGATATGAGGTTTCAACTATTACTGGATCATTGTTGTCTGTTATGAATTTAAAATTTATATCTTATTACTTTAACTTAGTATCATGCATGCCCTTATTTTAACATGTAATCTTATATAAAAATAAATTTGTATTTATTTCATTAAGTATATTATTTATCTGATTTATTATTATTTTTTATTTATTTATTACTTTAATATAACGTTGCTAAACATTACAATAATAAAGAATAATTAAAGATAATACATTATAATACATCTAAATTACTATATATAGATACTGTTACGGCGTTGGCGCAGGCGGTTGCGTTCTCTTTTGCACCCGGTGCACACGGAAGATCAGTGTCGCGGTGCTTACTAAGTACCTCGACATAAAGCTGAGTGGGCACCTTTCAGTGTCCTTACTGTAATTTAGACTAAGAACTTTGTATGTATTTAGCACTGAATAAATGATTTTATTATTATTATTTATTATTAAATAAATATCTATTATTTTAATTTATTTATAGCGGCCATAGACAATACATAACATGCGATTAACCCCGTCATAAGGTATGTGACAAATATAAAAATACAGACGAATTAATGTCTTGAGCTTTTCTATGAAACAGGTTCAAAACAGTTGATTCTCGTGCGAAATAAATCATTTTCTGCATTGACTTTCACTGGCGGCCGTAAGTTACGGGACACGTGGGTACTGCAGGTAACCTGTCTAGTTCAAGCAAGTCATGTATTTTTAATGCTGTAGGGGGCAAACGATCATGATGATGAACACCGGCGTGAAAAATAATGAGTCTTGTTTCTTCAAGTTAGTGAGACCAAGATTCCCTTTACCCGTTTTTCTTTTAACCTCTCTTTTTTTATTGTGTGGTAGTAAGGAGTGTCCATGGATGGCTGTTGACCATCAGGTCTACTCAAATATGTACTAAAATAAAAAAAATAAGGTTGAATATCCAATGTATGGAACTCACCGATAAACTGGAACTGCCCGGAGTGGTTCCGTACCCGGAGGAGGGGAGGGACGCAACGGACCACCTGCGACCATCGCTGCAAATAACATTTTCAACTTTATAACACATATAAATACGTATCATATTAAAATAAGGTACGTGTTGATTACAAAAACAAAAATATAACAAATTTAACACATAATTAATCCTGATTGACATTGCATGCTATTAAGCGGTCACTAGCAAATAAAAAAAAATCTTTATTCTAATAAATCTGTTACAGATAATTTTGAATCGTAATTTGTAATTACTATTATTATGTTTTTAATGACTCCACCACCGGCTCGGAATAAAAAGGATCTTCGAGAAGAGCCGGCAAGAAACTTGATAGTCACCCTTTTAAACTTTTTATATCATTGGTTACAGAGTTTTACTATGTTCGCCATTAGGCATAAAAATATAAATAAAAAACAATACGATATTATTATATAATTAACTCAAATTAATCCCTCGTGTCTTAAAATTGTATGTTTTTTCCTTACCTGAATAAGCCCAAACTTTAAATCACAAGTCGGAACAAAGTTCCGCATGTCGAAATATTTGGTTCAAAGGTTTACTTAAATGTCTCCCACAAAAATTCATAAATCCATAGAACTTTAAGTACCATATTAAAATAAAATATATTGAGATTTCATATCAACATATCGAAACTCGATATATGCCATGTCTTTATAGGCCTATATCTGACTTTCCAACAGGTTAGCCAACTGAACGTCAGTTCAAACCTATTAAAATATTAGGCCTGTATTCTATAACGAGACTCAAGCATTGATCTTTACTTTAATAGAGTTAGAACGGGATGCCGCTATTTATCGTATAAAAGCTATTCCTTTCTAACTCTATCAACGGCGGATCTAGGGGGAGGGTCATGGGGGTCATGACCCCCCTGAGCTATTTTTAAGTACAATACTAAAGAACATTAACAAAATACCTTATAAGTTCTTAACTTGACTACTACTATGTGACCCCCTCCTGGCGCCTAGCCTGGATCCGCCTTTGAACTCTATTTAACATAGATCAATGCTTGAGTCTCGTTCTAAAATAGGGGGCTTAGTAGTCCACATTTGAAGCCAAAAATTATATAGGATTTAGCCAAATCACCTTGGAATTCCTGAGCCGAATAGCCGTAACAACACTGTTTACTGTAGCATCCATCATCTTGTCTGGAATGCCGTAATGTGTTCAGGCAAACCTTTGATCTGTGTTACAGTGTGGAAGGTAAACACTAACGATTTATTTTAAATTATTTCCTCACCCGCCTATTACGTCCCAATGCAGAGCACAGGCCTTCTTTAACAGCACAGCTTTTTTATGCCAAATTGAACGAGATCACGAGACGGTCAGTGCGCTCACCTGGTGATAAGTCATACGTCTGACCACGACAGAAGCAATTTTGAGGGAAATTAATAAATCATATTTTTCCAGAAACACTATCCTGCGCCCGTCACTCGAGACAACAGATGATATGTCTCTTATACCCGGTAAATTTACTAACGACAGCACCCTCATCCCGAAACACAAAAGTGCAAACACTCGTGTTTCACGGGACGATATCGGGCACTGCGGTGGTACCTACCTAGACGACTCAGTACCGAATCTGCCACCTCGTAAATATGGGACATTGGCCGTAAATTACACATTATTACATTAACTTAAAACAATGAAACCTTTGAGATTCAACTATATGTAATGGACTTGTTTGTGATAAATGAACATATTCTTAAATGTACGGTTAGTATCAGTAGATAAATAGATACAGCGTTTATTATATCACCAAATATTATTCAGGCAAGGAAAATTATTATATAGAGAAATACAATTAAAACAAAAACATTTTATATAATTTTGATACTTGGAAAAAAGCGCTTCGGCGTTTTGGCCTGTTGACTATGATACTTACATATCCTTACTTCTTATTTGGTTAGACATGTTAACACAAGCACATACTATTAAATTTAGCGATTACGAGTAGCAACAGTATAGTGTAAGTAGTAGGATTTCTGCATAACGAAATAGGTGTTGTTTGAATGTAGCGAGCTTACACAAAATGTTCATTGAATTTATGGTTGTATTACAGAATATACCCCAATTTAAACGAAAGCATTTTCTTTCCGATAAGCAAATATCTTACGGATTCCTTAAATTACTCAACAAATAAACATGAATTTAGTGTTAATCATGTACCATCATAATATTTAAACAATAAGAGAAGGACCAGGATTTCTTGCTCAAATGGGGGAGACCTATGTCTAGCAGTGGACTGCAATAGGTTGAATAGAGAAATGCTCAGGGGGGTTGTTACCGCCATCTCTTCAAACAGTATTACAATAATATTACTTTTGCCTTTTCTTGTACAAAAATGCTGACGTATCATTAAAGTAATACTGTTTTATGAGATGGCGGAAGTGGCGTGCACTCCATATATGCAAATAGGCAGTGCATACTCTGTGCATCCAGACAACCCGGAAAATCGCCAACTAAATGATTCCCACTTATTTGCCCATATTCCTCTATAGATTTGAAACCTTAGGCGATCTGCTGTCATCAGCAGCACTCAATTTGACAACAATATAAAATATTTATTGTTATCACTCACTTTGCATACCCTACGCAGAATCTTTGTGCACGCCACTAGATGTCGGTAACCCGTCAGTCCATAATTAAAACTATCAGTCCATTTACACATTTATGGTAAGGCATCTGTAATACTGATTGCGGTACAGTCATCATTATATATTATAGATATAATTCCAACCGCATGTTTTTCTTGTATATATTTATTGACTAGTTGGGACTGCGACTTCGTGAAAACAATGTAGACTTAATTACTCTTTGGTTTAGTTAAGGAGGTAGATAAAACGTTTTGGAATAATATTGTTTATTTTTTTGTATTCCGTGCTAAAATTCTAAGAGGAGGTTTTTTTAATGTTGATGTTGATGTTGTAGAAAATTAATAACAGGATGTAGTCAATCCTCCAAAATTGCCCTGCACCCGTATACCGAGACGACAGGTGTTAGTTCTCTTATACCGGGTAGAACAGAAAAAAAAGCTTTATTTACGAGAAACACGGTATTTTAAGTAAATTTAAAGTATTATTATGACATAGTACTTTTATAAAGTTTTACATGTTTCACAGAGTAATTGACATGTAAATAAAACGTTAAGGTGTCATGACATTACTTGATGAACTCATTAACATGATAGAAATTATTTTCCAGTAGCCACGCATACAATTCGTAAATCTGCAATAGTTTTATAATGCAGACTGTATCTGTTTATCCGAATCGAGTTTCACCATACATAGAAATGCCAGTATGTTTCTTTCTCGGATCTCTAGGGTATTTTACATTTTACAAGAAATCGACATTTTAAATGTATAATAGCACCCATTAAATAGTGGAGAAATACTGTTATTTTTGAGTTTTGCGTTGGTACTGCCGGCCGGGGCGGCGGGAGCGTGCCTATTATCAGCATTGGACCTGTGCAAAGCCGGGGCGAGTTGCTAGTTTAATCATAAAAGCCATTTCTGTCAGTGCGTAACATAGCATTTCAGTGTGTGTGTTTATGTGTCAGTGTGTGCGCCCGCGTGTCAGTGTGTGCGCCCGCGTGTCAGTGTGTGCGTTTAAGTGTCAGTGTGTGCACCCGCGTGTCAGTGTGTGCGCTCGCGTGTCAGTGTGTGCGTCAGCGTGTACACTGACAGCTCCTTGCCGCTATGGTATAGCATGTAAACACTTACAGGTCCTTGCCGCGCTTGACGGTGCTGGAGAGCAGCGCGTGGTGCAGCGGGTGCGGGTGGTGCGCGTGCGGCCAGCGCGGGCCCTCGGCCGGGGACAGCGGGCCCGTGCCCGGCGAGCCGCATCTACCCGAACCCACCTGCGCACACACACATCCATTATACTGATTCATTGTACTATTCAATGATTTTTTTAAGTCTCATCATCAGCTCATTAAACGTCCCACGAGGGACACGAGCCTACCAATATAGGGTGATTAGGCCTTAGTCGTCCACGCGGGCCCAGTGCGGATTGGACGACTTCACACACAACCCTCGAATCTCTTCGCAGGCATGCATGGAGGTTCCTCACGATGTTTTCCTTAACCGTAAGAGCATCGGATAACGTACATATATTTTCGAAGATTTGAAAACACATTGGTACGTGTCTGGATTTGAACCTCGACCCTCCCGGTAGGGAGGCGACAGTTCACACCATTGAGCCACCGACGGAAGAGCCTTCCTTCTTTAAGTTTAAACAACATTTATTGATAGATTAAATCTTAGTGTTACAATATGACTGTTTCCCGCGTACAATGCTAATGTCAAGCAAGAGAGCGATATTGGTGACGTGACATCACTCTTCAATTGTCTAGGGATGGGTAGCGTGGGTCGTTTCTTTTCCGTCTAACAATACATTTAAATTATATTTGACGACGCATTTAGTGTTATGTTCGAGACGTCGGCTTCTACAGATAAACAGTTATTATCCTCCATCAATGCCGCACTGCGCCGTCACCCGAGGCAACAGATGTTAGGTCTCTTATACCCGGTAATTTCACTATTAGCGATATTATCAATAATTTTGGCAAAAGTCAGCATCGATATTAACGATAGGCAAAAGTAAAAACTTTTTTTTTTATCCTTTATAGGCTGACATTTGACCGCCATCTCTGACTACAACAAACAGCCTATTCACTCTTGCCTTGAAGACGACCAGGTTGTAATGATAGGGGAACACATAAGGAGGCAAAGAATTCCACTCCTTTGCGGTGCGCATTAGGAACGAGGCGCCAAAGCGGGCTGTGCGGATGTGTGGAATGTCTACCACGTAAGGATGGAACGCTCGCCTCCGTCTTGTATCCCGATGGTGAAAAGGGGCTGGTGGAATAAACATATTAAACTATTGAAACAGCAGCATTTTTTCGATATATTTAATAGTATCGATAATTCGATACTATCGAAACTTATTGTTAAATTAACAATCGTCATTATTATTTTCTGGTGGAGGCTGGATGAGGAAAGCGGAGGACCGGGATATCTGGCGCGAAATGAAGGAGACCTATGTCCAGCAGTGGACTGCGATAGGAATATTATTTCTGACTATTGCCAAAACTATCGATATCATCGATACCAATATAGTCACGGCAATGAGCGTAAGACCAGGAATGTGTGGTCGGCTCTGTGTCTCGTCACGATGAGTTTCTTGACACACGGATCACGTATCGTACGTCAAAGTTCAGCAGTAATAACTGACTTCATCATCATCATCAGCTCATTAAACGTCCCCACAGAGGGGCACGAGCCTACCCGTGTAGGGTGATTAGGCCTTCGTCGTCCACGCGAGCCCAGTGCGGATTGGACGACTTCACACACAACCTTCGAATCTCTTCGCAGGCGTGCATGAAGGTTTCTCACGATGTTTTCCTTCACCGTAAGAGCGTCGGATAACGTATATATATTTTTCGAAAATTCGAAAATACATTGGTACGTGTCGGGATTTGAACCTCAGCCCTCCCGGTAGGAAGGCGACAGTCCGCACCACTGAGCCACCGACGCTCTAATAACTGACTTAGCCTCCTTCAATATTGATCCAGACTCCGCGCAATGCTTGTTCCAAAGCTGATCAAGTATTTTTTGCCATCGTAGTTAAAGGATTTGCCAGTTAGTTTTAAGAATTACTAACTAAATGATGTAAAAAGTATAGATTCGTGATATGCTCACAAAACAACCGAAAAAAGTGTTCCGAATGCAGCGACAGCACACATACACATATTTCGAATGAGCGTACGTTTACCTAAACAAAGAGGCTACAACTGTATTCTCTTTGGCGGTTCGTCTTTGAGGCACGGATGGCGTATCTACATTTATATATACAGAATATCATTGTTTTCGAAGTATATCTTCGGGGAGGCTCCTTTCAAGCAACACATCAGATGAACCATGCTTGTTTTGCCTACCTATTAAGAAAAACACGCCTAAGCCAATCCAACCAGTCCCTAACTACAAATGGGCTGACGTTTTTCATAGTACACGTTTAAATTGATTCTTAATGTTTTTACTACACTATCAGTCACGTGTGAACTTACACGGCTACTCAACTGTGAACCTTAGCACGTTGACTTAAGACCTTGATTGTGTCATCGTGACGCGCTATTGGAATCGTGTTTGTTTTTTATTTCGCCCAATCGTTTGCATTAATATAAATTGTTATTAGTACGGATTAGTTAAAATGTATAATTGATTTTTTCTCTACCGGTTTACTGTTATTGATTGATTACACGTGATCATTGTATCGGAAATCGTACGACTAATTTATTTATGTTTATTTATAGAAGTAATCTGACGGATTTATAGCAATAGGCGACCACACAGCGTCATCGAGCCCATAACTAGGGGGTGAACCTGATAAAACAACTTTTCTTAAATACATACAAACCTACCTAAGGGAGAACGCGTATAAGTTCGTCTGCATGGGTCCCCCACCTATAGAATTTGTGTTCATGTCAAGGTTGACACAGTGAAATTACTAGGTAGGTACTTTGATTAAGTACTTAAAATCATATATTAGCCACCGGTACTGTGGTACATTTTACTGGTGTACCATATTTTGTGTCGAAAACTCCTGATCCTGAATAAAATATTGTTAGTGGGGATAGTTATCCCCACTAACAATATTTTATTCGCTTTCCACGATAAATTTTCCATTATATGTGTCTATTAAGCATCTTAGTTTTCATTTTCTTATATCCATTTGCAAACTACACAAAGTCCTAAGGTTTCCCGAGTCGAACCTTGAGTCGTCATTTCCGGCCACGGCTTCGTCTCGATCGGCCCTCGTACACTTCCTGATCGCTCGGTAGGCTTTACCTTAGGATATATTCAATCATCACATCCACTATACGTTATAACAACATATATCAATTATCCGTAATTGGCTTCATGCCGCAAAACAAGTTTGAATTATTATATTGGTAGAAGACAAGTTAGAAATCAAAGTAATAAAAAACTTGTAGGTTCACGCGTTTTTTAGTGTTCTATTATTATCTGCTATTTTAATGTCTGTATTAGTAGAAATAACTTTGACTAGATAGTTATTTACTTGAGCCACTTAAATATTTTTTATTAGGCTATAAAAAACCTGTAAAACATAAAACTTAACTGTCTAAGCAATCATTTTAATTTTCCCAATGGACCGACGATTTGCGAAAGGTGGATGCTGAATGAGAAAATCGGAGGTACGGGATATTTGCCGTAAATTAGGGGAGAATGTCCAGCAATGGACTGTAACAGGTTGAAGAGAGTGATAAGATAATTATTTATTGTTATATCTGTGTATGTACATTTATTCAGTTAAGTATTAAAAGCCAGAATGAAAACAACAGTTTTACCCGAGGGAGTGTTGTAAAAGATCTCTTTAACCTATCGCAGTCTACTGCTGGTCGTGATCTCCCCCACTTTTCGTCATACATCCCAGTCCTTGCTTTCCCTACCGATCGAACCTTAAATGTCACTTTTCAATCCTCAAAATGATACCTATATTTTTTAAGTTATTTTAACAATCATAATGTCCGTTTTCTGGTAGGGAAAGCAAGGACTGGGATGTATGACGAAAAAGTGGGGGAGATCACGACCAGCAGTAGACTGCGATAGGTTAAAGAGATCTTTTACAACACTCCCTCGGGTAAAACTGTTGTTTTCACTCTCTGGCTTTTAATACTTAACTGAATAAATGAACATACACAGATATAACAATAAATAATTATCTTATCACTCTCTTCAACCTGTTACAGTCCATTGCTGGACATTCTCCCCTATTTTACGGCAAATATCCCGTTCCTCCGATTTTCTCATTCAGCCTCCACCTTTCGCAAATCGTCGGTCCATTGGGAAAAAAATATGCTAAGACAGTTAAGTTTTATGTTTTACAGGTTTTTTATAGCCTAATAAAAAATATTTAAGTGGCTCAAGTAAATAACTATCTAGTCAAAGTTATTTCTACTAATACAGACATTAAAATAGCAGATAATAATAGAACACTAAAAAACGCGTGAACCTACAAGTTTTTTATTACTTTCATTTCTAACTTGTCTTCTACCTATATAATAATTCAAACTTGTTTTGCGGCGGACGTCTAATGAGCTGATGATGAGGTACCTTCATTTCATTGGTTTCCCTCACCATTGCATTGCATGTCATGAACTGGCGTATCCAGTGTTGCCACCTTAGCCCTTTTGTAGCTAGATCTAGCACTTTTTAGCATAGGTGAACTCCTTTTTTAACGATTTAGCCCGAAAGACCAATCTAGCTCTTTTTCACTGTCATGAAAATATTAACAAATTATGAAGATTCACATGCTAACAAGTACTTTTTTGCTATTTCATCGGTCAAGATAACGTTTTTTTACACGCTCCAAAAAACAGCTTCATGGCATGAGTATTTCAGCATTTTTAAAACAGAATGCTCAATCTAGCCCTATCTAGCTTTTCTTAACTTCCTGAAAAGCCCTTTTTGTAAAACTGAGGTGGCAACACTGGGCGTATCGGTTACCTTACACACCAGCGTCGCTAAATTGTCGACTGATTCTCTTCAAAACATGAAAACGTAAACCACAAGTTAGCACTTGGTAAATAAGCGGTAGCTCCAACTTTTGCTTTACCCGTTATAACTCTTACTAATCGCTGTTTATAAACAGCATCGTACTTGCCGCGTAAACAGTAGGTAATGCTGTTATTAGCTTTTTTAATTACTGGAATTTCCCTCGGGCAATCAAAGGGATTTGAATTTAAGTCGATCACTATGTTTTTATATAGATTTCTCTTTACAACCTTTTGCACCGAGAGCCACCTGCGCTCGCCAATTGCCCGGTGAAGCTTAAAAGGCCGTCTGCGGCCAACAGCAGTAGTCAGTTAAAAAAACCTTTGCATCTGTACTCTGCTGGACATAGATTACAAAAAATTTAGGGAGCGTACAAGTATTAAGTAACGCATTTTTTATAATTTGATTTTTTTATTAAATTAATTGATGCTCTATTTCTATCGTCCCACCACCAAGCATTCATTACTGATGTATTAGCGTTCAAGTATAACACATGTTAATATGTTCGCATGCCGTAAACAGTATTTCGTATACTGTATTTTTGTTCAACATTAAAAAGTATAATACTGTTGAAAACAGTATAGTTGGCAACCCTGCCTACAATGTCCTAACAAAACAGGGGAAAACCGCATAAAATGACTATCAGTATGCGTGCCTCCATGTGTATTGAACCCAAGACCCTCGGATCACGCCAGCATTTTAACGCTCAGACATTAGACCACTAGATCCTTTATCTAGTATTACTAGGTACATACCTAGTGACTATTCTAAAATAATTCTATGTGATACGATTGTGAAAATAATTAAAACCTTGAGTTATAAAAACATGGATTTCAATAAATTAAACCTTATTTCCCGAGCATGTAGACAAAAATTCACTAAGAATACGAGTAGGCACCACGCCTCTGAATACTTACATTACATTAAAAAATAAACACAAGTGTTTTTGTCTTCCATAATAACTGAAACTGAGAGACAAAACAAAGGCCGTCTCTCTCAACCCATAATATCAATACCTGTTTACACTACATAGTCCTTCAAAGTACGATTGTGTTGCATAACGTGCGTGATCTGGTGTTTCAGTAACGAGCGTGCGAGCGAGACGACTACAGTTATGTAAGTACGTTTCAGGTGCGTAACAGACGAGCGACAAAGTGCACAAGATTGTCCACTACGACAATAGTTGCGACCGTATAACATGGTGACGCTAATTTAATTATTTATCAGGACCAAAGAAAAGTATTAGATCTCCTCCTTTGAAAAAAATGACTGGCAAAGTAGAACCAATAAAATTTCATCCGTATGTCTAAATATCATGTAAAGACAATGCGGATAGTGAAGTAACTGAAAATCACGAGCTATACACAAACTTAATATAATTTTAGTGAACCAAATAAATTTTAGTTTGTGTTGAAGCCCCTATATCAGGTCCCATGTAAGCAAAAATGTTTGGGAATTTTGGGAACAACATTTTTCTATCGCTGGTTTTCGCGTTTTTGATAATAATAATAATATATAAGTTTATTTCTCACCATAATCACAAGCTTACAAACATAAATTACAACACAGTAAATAAAATACTTATGGTGGGTTGACACCCGGACTAGGATGACTCCTGTATTTCAGGTTATCAACCCTCCACCTCTTACAGTGATCCTTTTAAGAATAATATCGTAGCATTCATAATTAAAATATATTGTGTATAAATAAGCACATCTACAACAAAATAAAAACACATTGTAGGGTATTTTGAAACACGGTAGGTTCCTATCTAACCCACCGTGTTTTCAAAGCAAGCAACATTCGCTAGGCGGACATTGTGTTTACTTTCAAGGTAGCATGTGGTACAATTTTTAGGTTTCGGACCATTATCGTGCAATTAAAAATTACCATCCCACATGCTTTTTGCTTCTGCAGTATCTGAATTTAGGTTGTTATGTTATTATTTCACTACGTAGAAAGCCAAAAATAAATTAATGTGTAATAAATAAACAACAGATAAACAAACTTATGTAGGTTTTTTGTAAATACGTACTATTACGCATAGAAAACTCCCACGCCAAACAGACATGTTCATGCACACAATGTTTGCACTGCACGGGGAACGAACCCGTAACCCTTGTGTAGTAGCCGACTTTACTTATTTATTTGTACTAAATGTGTGGTGAGAATGAATGGTTGCATGTTATCTATATTTATTGTAATATCTGATGTTGAATTAAGTGCGATGTGTTGAAACCAGGTGTGTAGTCCATTAGTGAGTTGTGGAAGGTAAAGTTGTCAATGTTATGATCTGTGCGTACGTCATTTAGTTATAGTTATCTAGTGGCTAAAAATTAACTTTAAGAATTTTCTCCGTTGCATGATAACCAAGAGCCGTTAAATATGTCTTTAGTGTTGATTTCAGTGCGTTCTACTCATGCGGATTATATTATTGGAACTATTGAAGTACCTGTGCAGAAAAGGTGCAGTATAAGATTGCTGTCTTTGAGCAAATGTGGTCTATATGAGGGTAAATCAGTATGTTCTTTTCTTCTCTTATCCTGAGAAGGAGGAGGAGGCACTGTAGTGATATGATAGCGAAGTACTGATTGCAAAATAAATAATTGTCTGACTGTTAGGACATTGGCTTCCTTATAAAGAGGATCAGTTGGATGTTTCCTGGGTTTCCGTAACATTACTTGATTACAGCCCTTTGCACTCTTGATGTAAGACTTTTTTTCTGCCAGTTTCAGCTTCATCAAACGCGTTGTCGCCCGTCTGTGAACTCCGAGAGGATTGCTCCGTAGTAGCGCATATTACGAATTATCCATCCCATTATTTTATCAGTTTGAGGGCAGGTGCTTAACTCGTTTATCTAAGCGCTGTGTATTCTATGATCAGTGTTATCTGAACTATAGAAGACGGTTTGTCATAGTGTTCTGCAATAAAAAGATGCGTTACTACATTTACTTGTAATCTCTAAACAATGTAGTTCTTACTGACCGACTGTTACGGATTATTTACGAAGCTAGTTGACTGAAGTATTTGGTACTTTATGGGTTCCGAATCTCAAAGCTACCAGCACATTTTAAACGGTATTTAGATAAAACCTTCTAAAATATATATTTCACAAAGACAACATCTTGAAAATTAGGTTAAGCAAAATACTTAAAAATATTGATGTATATTATAAGATTTATAAGGGACGTTTTGATTATCCTATTTTTATACTTTTATATTTTTAGGTAGAAAAATAGTAGTTCACTAATCATCTAATCTCCTCTAGGTATTTGATGTCTCCAAACAGACAAGAAGATGACCAAAACCTTCACCATCGTTTAATAGGCCATAAGGCTATTGTAGTCGACGTTACACTATTTAATATACTAATTGTAAAACGTAGAATCAACCAAACAGCCCAATATAACAGGAGTTCATACAAATATACTGACAGGTGTATGTAATTGAAGAAAATCAAATTATGTTAATTATTATTAAACGGCATTCTAAATATGCTCAGTGCTTGACAGCCCTTCTGCGGCACTGGGCCTAAGCACAAGTGCGTCTGCCCGGAGCCCCACACGGTGGGAAATACTTAGATTAATGTGTTTCATGCCTTTACTAACATAGATTTTAAGTAATTTGTAAACTAACAATTTTATGGGCTAAGCCTGAAATAAACATATTTTTATTTTTAAAACATGGCCATCAAACAAGTTCCTGTATTGAGAGATAGATATGTCGCAAAACGATTAAAAGCTGCAATCGGTTTAATAGAACAAACAATCCAGATTATTCAGCAATGTAACTAAGCAATGGATAAAGTGAGATCAACATGTTATGTCACATCCACAGATTTCCCAATACAGGAGATGGGGCAAGCCGCGTTTAAAGTGCGACAAATGTAAGCTCAACGAGCATACACTGGCTGCCAGTTTACGCTCTGTGAGACGAGTCAAGACGCACGAATATTATAAGAAATTACCGTTTTTTCCCAAAATGCCATCCTGTGCAATTGTAACATGCCATCATCGCAATGAATCAGTAAATTTACCAAGAAATATAATAACTTTTCACAGATAGAACCGAAAAGAAATTGCGACACTGGGACTGCCTATAAACTTGGCGGCTTGTCCAGTCGAATTGTATATTCGGATGTCTGTGGTCACATCACTAAATATTCCCTGGGCTATACGACCTGGCGACCTTCAAAAAAATATATTGTATAGTAGTAGTATAAGTACTGTGGTGTAATGACAATTATCTTTGTTGAATACATACATAATATGATGGTACATTTACCATAAGGATTACCTTAAGATAAATCAATTTCTGTCTTGACGTAGGGATCGCGGGCGAGAAACCTTCCTTTTTTCCTACGTTTTAATCGCAATACTTGAAGTTACTTAAATATGATCGTAAAATCAAATCATAATCAAACCAAATAATTTATTTCGAATACTGAAATCCATATTATAATACACTGAATAAAAATAAATCACATAACTACATTTAAATAAATATAAGATCGATATTAAAATTATTAATTGATTTTCTTTCATTTATAAATATTCGTAAAACAAAATAAAAAGCCTAAAATTAAGAATCACATATAAAAAATAGGATTATAAAAAATAAAATATAATTATACCAAATTACTAAACAATATTAATAATCAAAACGATAAATATGACATTGTTAAATACTTTGTTACACAGTAAGGCAATAATATCGAACGACATGACAACCGTTACACTTATTTGTTTGCTTATCTTTTTCTGGGTTAATCGAACAAAACCTGCTCGCGATGAAATGTGGTAGGTTTTTATTTGTTTGCACTTAACTTAATTACAAGGTGATGTCGTATATATATATATATATATATATGACATCACCTTGTAATTAACACACATTTTACCGATATCGTGATGAACAAGTCACTCGTGTAAATGTAAAACTTTACTTAAATTTTACTTAAAAATATCAAATATTAGTTAATTTATCAGATAAAGAGCGTCGGTGGCTCAAGGTGTGGACTGTCGCCTTCCTACCGGGGAGGCTGAGGTTCAAATCCCGACACATACCAATGTGTTTTCGAGTTTTCGAAATACGTAATCCGACGCTCTTACGGTGAAGAACATCGTGAGGAAACCTTCATGCACGCCTGCAAAGAGATTCGAAGGTTGTTTGTGAAGTCGTCCAATCCGCACTGGGCCCGCGTGGACGACTACGGCCTAATCACCCTATACGGGTAGGCTCGTACCCCTCGGTGGGGACGTTTAATGAGCTGATGATGATCAATTGATCAGATAAAAATCTGGTTTTGTTTGGGGCTAGATGGCTCGGCGTTTCGGTTTATTTGTGGCTAGCTATGCTGGTTTATACCTTTTTGTTCATATCTGGGGACATATATTCATTACATATAACATGATAATTATACGGACGACTTTATACGTGGTGTTAAAAATATACAAATTAATCGTTTGCCGTTACACACTACAACATAATAGAACAAGTTCAGCTTCCTTACGGTATATGTATCGAGACCTAACCGCAGGACCTCGGTGGTTGAAACCTACACCACGCTACATAATTCTGATAACTCCAACCACTTTGTATTAATATACGTACAAAGTTATTTATTTATTTGGAACACCAACAGCTTCAAAACAGTATAAAAAAATCACAATAATAACAATAAGCCAATCACAGGTCTTCACTTATAGTAATATAATGAAATCAACTTAACTACGATAACAACAAATCACAAAAATAACAAAACAAATAAATATATGTTAATATATATATGTACATATATACATACAAATACATATATTCATATACATACGTACACAACAAACCTATACATTGAAGAATTGCCCACTTAATGCTTTCCTCGCCGCAACACACTAGTTTATATAGGTCTAAGTCGACAGTTATAAATAAATTGCTTATACCTAGACATAATACTGAATCAGCATAATAGCTTTTTTTAAAATAAAATTGTTTCACCTAGATCATAGAAAAACAATAAACTAAGTAGATAAAATTTTAATCAAGTAACGTCCGAGCCGCTAGACACATACGTTGACTTGTTGTTATATTTATGACATAAAATTATTCTTTTAATTTTTGACCTTATTGCTTCAAAAAAGGGTACAAAATCAAAAGCACGAGCATACTACTATGTCTATGACATGTAGCGAGCGACGTGATTATGAATCTCTGTACCACAGATTTCCCAATACAGGAGATGGGCAAGCCGCGTTTAAAGTGCGACAAATGTAAGCTCAACGAGCATACACTGGCTGCCAGTTTACGCTCTGTTAGACGAGTCAAGACGCACGAATATTAGAAGAAATTACCGTTTTTTTTCCAAAATGCCATCCTGTGCAATTGTAACATGCCATCATCGCAATGAATCAGTAAATTAACCAAGAAATATAATAACTTTTCACAGGTAAAAAACCGAAAAGAAATTGCGACACTGGGACTGCCTATAAACTTGGCGGCTTGTCCAGTCTAATTGTATATTCGGATGTCTGTGCTCTGAACCATAAACCATGGAAAATTTTGCCAAACTGACGCGATGGGCAACATGTTGCCGCGGACACTTTATAAGTGAGCTTGTGCATATTGTCAGTTTATTGTTTATCTAAAACAGATAGATATACTTCTGTATATTTCTAGTTTTTTATCTCGTGTGTTGTTATTCTAATGTTTATCAACGTTGTGTACGCCTATAAAGGGTATATGTACCAGACCATAACCTTTAACTAAATGTTGTCCAATGTTGTGTATTTATACTGTTGGTGTACCTTTTTAAATAAATAAATAACTTAATGTTACTCGTATTTTAAATTCAACAACCTTCCAACTGTATTTACTTATGTTACCTGCCTACAGCCGTAGGACGTATGTGATTGTAGTGCCCTCCGACAATGGAACACGTACTGTCTTACCCGAACTGTCCACCTTCGTGCGGTTTACGAGACCTCTGGATGGCAAATGAAAGGGCGATCAAGTGGCCCAATATTGGTCGCATTATCATATTTCACTTGTGTATTCATATCGACTCCATAAGAATAAGAAGAAGTAGGTAGCAGTTAATACATGTCAATATCATCATCATCAGCTCATTAAACGTCCCCACCGAGGGCACGAGCCTACCCGTATAGGGTGATTAGGCCGTAGTCGTCCACGCGGGCCCAGTGCGGATTGGACGACTTCACACACAACTTCGAATCTCTTCGCAGGCGTGCATGAAGGTTTCATCACGATGTTTTCCTTCACCGTAACGTATATATTTCGAAAATTCGAAAATACATTGGTACGTGTCGGGATTTGAACCTCAGCCCTCCCGATAGGAAGGCGACAGTCCACACCACTGAGCCACCGACGCTCTCTACATACTACATGTCAATATACTATCTATAACATGTCATTATCATCTATCCATGTGACGTCACATAGTTGTAGTAACAATCCTTAAATACAGCATAAATACCAACATACCGCATAATGACCACAGCGCCCTTGGCGTAATGCACTTTTATTGCATAACACATATAACATGCAATTGAATTAAATAACATGTTGAATGACGTGGTTGAATTGCCACATCTTACCACAGTGTCTTGTATCACAAAACGTTATATCAGTTCGCACGGATAGAAATAAATATATATATTACCTATACGAAAATACGTCCCAATCCCAATCGTCGGTCGCTCATTGGTGTGGACTGATGCCTTCCGACCTGGAGGGTGCAGGTTTGAATCGGCTACCAAGATCTTTTCGAATTTTCGAAATTTTATGCAAGTTTATCTGACGCTCTTACGGTGAAAGAAAACATAGGAAACCTGCGTATACCTGCGAAGAGATTCAAAGGTTGTGCGCGAAGTCGGCCAATCCGCACTGGGCCCGCGTGGACGACTAAGGCCTAATCACCCTATACGGGTAGGCTCGTGCCCCGGTGGGGACGTTTAATGAGCTGATGATGATGATGAAAATACGTCAGTCTATAGGAAATTGTTTTACATCAACCATCAGGCATCTACGTCACCACATTATAGCTGTGAGGAGAATAGTTTATGTTCAAATAAACACAAAAAATATTGGCGATATCATCATCACATCAGTTTATAATGCGTTCCCACCGAGGGGCACGAGCCTAACCGTAAAGGGTGTATATAAGCTTTAGTCGTCCACGGGAGCCCAGTGCGGATTGGCCGACTTCGCGCACAACCTTTGAATCTCTTCGCAGGTATACGCAGGTTTCCTATGTTTTCTTTCACCGTAAGAGCGTCAGATAAACTTACATAAAATTTCGAAAATTCGAAAAGATCTTGGTAGGGCCGGATTCAAACCTGCACCCTCCAGGTCGGAAGGCATCAGTCCACACCAATGAGCCACCGACGTTTTTACATGTGTAACATGATTTTGTAAATGTTAAATCTAAGCTATGTATCTAAATTTGTACTACTGCTCTTCCTTAACAAGCTATGTTAAGGAAGAGCAATAGAACCAAAAAAAATAAAGCAATGAACTTAATATCACAATATCGATAGTGACTTAACCAATTCCTGTTTAAACTGTCTCATATTTGCTAAACATATGCGATGACATACACTACACTGTTGAGTGCACTAAAATGCGTCACGGATATATTAATCATAATACTAATCACCTAATATTAGTGATAAAATTTTACAAGCAACAGATAAGTATAGTGAGCGGCTGTAAACGGGGATTTAGGGCCGAGAGACAAGACAATCAAAAATATAATACATCAAGAAGTCAGTGCATTATATTCTTTCAAATTTTTTTTATAATAAATAAATAGTAACAAAACAGTGAAAATACAAAGAGTTA
Source organism: Leucinodes orbonalis (assembly GCA_019425675.1). Lineage (NCBI taxonomy): Eukaryota > Metazoa > Arthropoda > Insecta > Lepidoptera > Crambidae > Leucinodes > Leucinodes orbonalis. The sequence continues at coordinate 15,563 of PQWD01014063.1, read as the reverse complement.
TCGCAACAATATACATAGGTATTTGTGTTTTTACGTTTTACGGTAATTAAATACGGCTAAATACGGTGTGTTCTCGTATTTTTTACTTCGTTATCTATTTTCATTTAAAGATTTTTATTTATAAATCCAAGTTTTCTAAATATAAATTTAGGTGTGACAGGAAACACTGCTTTGAAGAAATATGTTATTAGAAAAGTTTGAATAACATCATGGGTATACATCTAATAAAATTATGGATTATTTATATATATTTATTTAAAAACTATAGTATTAATCCTCATTAATCCTTTGCCACTTTGTATCGCCAAAAAAACTTCCAACATTATTCTTTGCTACAAACCATATATTAACAATGACCAAAAGAAATAACATTGGAAAATAACTACAGGTGTGTATTCTATCAACAGTACATTCGTGTTGAATAATTAATTTTCCATTTACATGCTGAATGCGGAGGTGTGAACGTTCGCGCTGAGTCAGCGCGACCCGCCCCGGGCCAAAGGTTGGATCACTACTGACACACACGCCATGTTTGTTTATTACTTATGCACTTTAAATTCATTGAGTAACACAATGTTAATAGACTGCTTTGCCTCGCATTTTATTTTAAAAGGAAATTATTAATTATAATTTATTAATTAGAACACCGATTCAAAATTTCAAACATCAAATGGATCGCTTAGATGTCTATTTTATCATTTCAGGTCATTAAACGTCCCCACCGAGGGGCACGAAGCCTACCCGTATAGGGTGTATAGGCCTTACTTGTCCACGCAAGCCCAGTGCTGATTGGTCGACATCACGCACAATCTTTAAATATCTTCACCGTAAGAGCGTCGGATAAACGTACATATAAGTTCGAAAATTCGAAAAGACATTGGTACGTGGCGGGATTTGAACCTGCACACTCCAGATCGGAGGGCAAAAATCCATACCAATGAGCCATCGACGCTCGAAATGTCTATTTATTGATATAAATACTTAAGTCACTATTATTTAAAATTCCTTTGACACCGAAAAAAATAAACTTTATTTTTTAACATTATATTCAATGTTATCAAAGGAAACCACATTGATAAGAACCTAAGGTGTTTAGTGTAATGTTTATTACATACATATACTATTCGCATATTGAATAATTTGAATAAGGTTAACGTTTGCGCTGACTCAGAACCGAGTTGCCCGGGTCAAGGTAATATTATCATTTGGTTACTATATCTAAGGATGTTTCGACTTTACTCAGGTTTGCAGCCAGATTTTGCAATTCTTTTGATTTCTCAGCATTTTCAATGAACACAGGTTACGTTATTAATAGATCTTTAGCCATTTTTCGGTGTGTACGCTGGAGAAGGTTTCGCCCAGAGCACACACAGTACACACCACCGGTTGGCAAATCTGTTTAAGCTTCAACCATAATAAATCATTTTTTTTAAATGTGCCTAAACAGTGCCATATTATACTCAAACAGCAAAAGTGCTGTAATAACTCCGGTGTTATAAGCTTCGTTCACTGAGTATGCTAAGCGTAGGTTCTAAGCTCAGCACACTCACCTCACTGCGCGAATACCTAACGAGCTTTATGTACAATTTAACTCAATATTTTTTCCTTGAAATAGTGTCCAATATCAATACAAAGCTTAACTTTTGGCCTGGAAAACTACAAAAGATTGTCAACTTCGAAATACTAGCGTCTAATGAGGTACAGTCGTCCACATGTTTTGCATCAAAACATTAAACATTCTGTGAGCGTTTGTAAATGGGAATAATTGTTTTATTTTCTCACGTACAAAACCGACGATTACTAGGCAAACTGACGAAGGTACTCACCACCAGCGAGAGCCTGTGGTGCGAAGGCGGCGGCGGCAGCCGGGACGGTCTTCTCGATACTATGCATTGCTCTTTCTGTAACACACATTTTTGCTGTCACATTTACCTGTCTAATAACTAATCATAATAAACTGTCCCACAAACAATTGATTTCCTACTATCTTTCCGTGTAAAGTATTGGAGCGATACTAAATCTTAAAAGTTACTCAATTTATGCACATCAATCGAGGCCACCATTGAATGCCTGTGCCTGGTGCCCATGCTCTTCCATAGCTCTTTCCCTCTCTTCAATCTGTTGCATTCTACTGCTGGACATAAGTCTCACTAAGTTGTGCATCCTGGTCCACCACCTTCCTCATCCAGTTTCATTTTTACCAGCGGCCTTTTGCAAGTCGTCGGCCGGCCGGAGGGCATCCCACGCTACGCTTGCCAAGACAAGCCAAAAAAAGTCCCGTCCAAATCGATCCAACCATTTCAGAGATTACTCGGAACAAAGAGACAGTCACACGAAATTTTTGTTTTGTTGTATGCACCGTATGTATATTCATATGCATGTAGTAAATAAACGGTTATTTCAATATTACAAACGGACACTCCAATTTTATTTATATGTATATATTAAATAGACGACTCAGCATCGAGCCTAACACTTATTTATTTGTTACACAAAACAGCATTACAGTTAATACAATTTCAACATTGAATATGGTTTTAAGGTTTCAGCACATGCTGGTGCTGTAACACCACAAGCATGTGTATACAGCACGATTATCCAACTTATCTTTTTTTTTATGTCATAAGTGTACAGGACGGTCTGGACGCTCACCTTATGGTAAGTGATACACCAGACCATGACAGAGCGGCATTAAAGGAGACCAAGAACTGACAGACAGTTATTATCCTCCATCAATGCCGCACTGCGCTCTTCACCCGAGACAACAGATGTTAGGTCTCTTATACTATATGTGCTTACTTAGTTTTCGATTGTGTGTCTGATACAAATAAAGAAATTATCTATCTATCTATCTTATACCCGGTAATTTTACTAGCTACAGTGCCCTCATCCCGAAACACAAAAGTGCATAACACTCCTGTTTCACGGGATGATATCTGGCACTGCGATGGTACCTATCTAAACGACTCAGTATCGAGTCTACCACCTAGTGAAAGTATCATCATCATCCTTAGACCATCGCGTAGACAGACTTACCACGTGGACGGAGAGCGTCGGCGCGGACTTGCCGAGCGCGGAGCGGCGTAGGCGCACGAGGTTGCTGTAACGCGACCCCTTACCCGCCTCTGTGGCAAACAGACAAACACAATATTATTACTTTTATTATTAATACTACAAGATCCGAGGTACCGCACCCATCGGCGGGTAGCTGCGTTGCAATTCTCTGGGTTCTTTCAGTCCCTATTCACATAACCGGCGTATGCCGGGCCGCTTTTTTCCCCAAACATGTACTAGGGTACCCTTCCCGCGATGCTCTAAGTCAAGGTTAAAACCCGCTCGGGATTCCCTAAGGCTTGTTTTGTATTGAAATTGCATGCGTAGATGTGATACATGGTGAAGTTTGTAAAACTTATTTTTTCGATACAGTCAGATGCAATGAGTTGTGTCAAATTGGATTTTTGTTATTTTCAAAGTGAACATTTATTTGAAATTATGTTCATGTATACGTATGTATGTATATTATATATGTATCCAAAAGTAGCATTACAATAAATAACTGTTTAGGCTGTTTTCATTAAGATTGCTCATGTAATGTATCAATACCTTAATACTGAACGATTTTATAAACCAACCTTGATGACAACACGCAATAATACCATTACAAATTACCAAAAAGTTCCGCAACACTTGCAACCGATGACAAAGACGAAGTCCACCGGCAAAAAATAAGGAACGCAGTAACTCAACGCCAAGAAAACCGTTGGTCCGACCAACTCTAAATTACGGACAAAAAGTTATTTTTATGAAATACGTTTGCAAACTATGGACTACTCACGAATTGCTTTGTTTGGTTTTCGTTTGGCTATTGTCGTCTACATATATTTACTAGGTGTTAAGTCTAACACTAGTAAATATATGTATACCTAGTCAGGTATAGTACGATTCACGAAAAATGACCACAAATGGCGACCTTGGCGAGAAAGATGGGGACTATTTTGATGATAGTGAAACAAAAAAATAATGAAATATTGAAAAGTGGTATACAGCGTAAACAAAATACAATTATTTCCAGCATTGGACTGCAATAGGTTGAATAGAGAAATAAGTAAATAAAGTATTTCACTCTAGATTTTAAACGGATTTACAACAGTGAAGAACCAATCAATCTTCTTTTCAATAATCTTTTGACTCAATTGGTTAAAAGATTAGTAGGCGTGGATTAAATAGGATTTAGGTAAATCAAGATAGACCTGAAGTTAGCACTTATTAATGATGTTATGAAGATACCACCGGTTCCTAATCATAACTGAGAAGAATTAAGCAACAAAATGAAGGTTTTTTTAGATTAATCATCCATATGGTGAATCGATACAGGAATCTAGAGTAGTAATTGAAAGTCAGTCGCTTGTGATGACAGTGAAGTAAATCTTCTTCTTCTTATCGAGTTGATATGGATTCAGAAGCTAAATAATTACTTCAAGTGAAGTAAATAATAAAAAGAAAATATTTAACACTAGCTTTACTTACTTACTAGCTAGACTTTTTCCACGTGGAAATAAATATCCCAATCGTTGTCCAAATCATCTGCCATGTACAATAAAAATGTAGAATGAGCTTAAACCACAGATTTCCCAATTCAGGAGATGGGGCAAGCCGCGTTTTTAAGTGTGACAAATGTAAGCTCAACGAGCATACACTGGCTACCAGTTTACGCTCTGTGAGACGAGTCAAGACGCACGAATATTAGAAGAAATTACCGTTTTTTCCCAAAATGCCATCCTGTGCAATTGTAACATGCCATCACCGCAAGGAATCAATAAATTTACCAAGAAATATAATAACTTTTCACAGGTATGAACCGAAAAGAAATTGCGACACTGGGACTGCCTATAAACTAGGCGGCTTGTCCAGTCTAATTGTATATTCGGATGTCTGTGGCTTAAACTGAACACATTCCTGTAGCAATGCGATCTGATGTACTTCAAAAAAGGGTAACAATTTAAAAGGACCGGCATCGCATTTTTGCGACCTTGCAAATGTTTATGGGTGTCGGTGATAATATTACTTCGTTCTGTTCCACTAGAACAACTACTTTATATAACGTTTGTTAATTAAACTGTATCAATGAAAGGTAGCCGGTACTTAGAGCACAGGTATATCCTATTTTGAGTTCCGGCAGCAAAACATAATTGTTAATTTATCGACAAACTTTGTCAATAGCAATAAGTATGTTCTTTCTTTCTGGTCCAAATAAACGAATTATTATTATTACTTAACCACTTTTCTACCTTTTATAATCTATCATGTAAATGCGCTATAGTTTTTCGATTCTTTAGGGAACCCTAACATAATCATGATAATATAATAAAGACACGTCTAAACGCTATTTTAATAAAATGTTGTATAGAGTTAGATGACACTCTGGTTTAACTACGGCTAAGTTTTACTATTGGAATATATACCATGTGTAACACCGCGGGGCACAACTAGTATTAAATAGCAGTTGACCACATGACACGCAATAAGTTCGCGTCAAAGGCGTAATCGCGACCCGCCCCCGCCACACCTAGAATATCTGTTTATAAATAAACGCGAAATCGCAATATTTATTTAGAGTATCCGCGTAACGTACGCATTCCATTCCGCTTATACGTTGTTATGTTTATTTTACGACTTACGGAAGGTCGCCCGAGGTGGGATCTCATAGGGATGTTTACTGACAAATCAAATTAAATACTCTTTTTTTCAAAACGACTTATTTTTTCATACTATATATATATTTTCAAAAGGGGTCATACATTTCATACATTTTCATAATACGTCACAGTATACAATTATCATAAGCACTATTTGTAACCAAAAAAAAGTATTTTATATCAGTAACAACACATTCATTCACAACAAATTCGTTGTGGGAACTTCCCTTTAAGCGACATTGCCTGTAGTGGGAAGGACAAACTTTAACATAAATGCTTTAAATATACACCAAAAACAAACTAAATTAAACTACTGCTCTTATTGATGGTGAATGTGTGTGTATGTGTCATAATAACTACATACCTTTGAATTAAGTAAAGGATATGCGGATACTCAACAATAGTTTGAAATATTGAGATGTAAAGAAAATCATAATAAAACTCCACACAGTTCGTATGGTCGTTTATTAATCCGACTGTACCTGTATTACTCTATAAGAAAAAAAACCGTGTTCCTTAGATATTAAAGTTCAAGTTAGCATCCGAAGCGGTTGATTTTGAAGCTAACTTGTGTATGATTAGCCACTTACCATCTAGTAGGCTTGCTTGACTGCTAACTTAATTCATAGAAACAACTATTGACTAATTTAAGGTCTAGCTAGAAAAATAAACTTTTACTCATGTTATTCACACGGGAAAGTGGTTTCATCGGATATTTCTTAGAATATTCATAAGCCAGCCAAGCTTGATGATACATAAACTACTAACTGGTACCTTATCTCGAACCAGTCTTCCGGACATGGTGATACAACATACTTACGTGTAACTCAATTCCTATTAATAATCTTGTATAATTCAACGAGCATAAGGCTGTCTTAACTTAGAATATAGCCAACCCTAGCTTTTTATTTTACATAAAACACTTAAGTAAAAGGGCAGTGGCGTGCACTTCATATATGCCGATAAGCAGTGCATACCCTGTGCGTTCAGAGAACCCGGAAAATCGCCAACATATTAAATTATTCCCACTTATTCACCCATTTTCCTTTACAGATTTGAAACCATAGGCGACCTGCTGTCATCAACAGCACTCAATTTGACAATTCCCGCTTACCGAGAGGGCTGTGGTTCAAATCCCGCCTCGTACCAATATGTTTTCGAATTTTCGAAATTATATGTACGTTATCCGACGCTCTTGCGGTGAAGAAAAACATCGTGAGGAAACCTTCACGCACTTCCATTCAACCTTCACGCACAAACATTGAATCTCTTCGCCTACGAAGAGATTCAATGGTTGTGCGTGAAGTCGTCCAACCCGCACTGGGCCCGCGTGGACGACTAAGGCCTAATCACTCTATACGGATAGGCTCGTGCCCCTCGGTGGGGACATTCAATGAGTTGATGAAGATGATGAAAATTATTTATTGTTTTTGCCATTAATGTCACTAACTTTGCATACCCTACTCATAATCTCAGTGCACGCCACTGAAAAAGGGGCAACTAGATCACTCACATGATGTTAAGCCATACACGCCTGCCCATGACGGCCAATGGTCTGTTTCAGGGATGTAATCTTGAATTGACTATTAGAGAACTACAGTTTCCTGCTAAGGTAACTCATTAGATATACTTCAGCTACCTATACCTCAGGGTAAGTCAAGCTCTTTGCTTCTTAACTATTTTAAACTCTTAAGCCCGTATTCCAGAACGAGACTCAACGTTGATCTTCACTTAAATTGAGTTAGAAAGGGATAGCGCTATACACGATAAATAGTGGCATCCCTTTTTAACTCTATATACTATATACACAGTGTTATGTGAACACATGTAACATTGAATACAAAACACCCATTAGCATATCGTCACATCGCAAACACGCAGCGACACAATTTTATCGCGGACCGATAACACAATAAAACTGCATACACTTAGGGTTGCCAGTTGCTCAATTCTATTAATACTTGACATTAGAAAGAAGAAGAAACATTTGAGCGGTCAGCAACAAATAAATAGAAATTATAGGTACCTACACAAAAAAAAAACATTAACCGCTAACCTAAAAAATTATTTTAACCGCTTGTGTAATGACTTGCGTATCGACTTTTAAAATATAAGAATGGGTTTGAGGGCAATCAAACTTACACAATAAGTGGAAATCTAAGCCCCAACGACGCTAGAGAATTGTTTGACGTGTGGAGGAAGGTCGTGCGATTTTTACATTACGACACTTAACATCATCACTATATCAGCCACATGATGTCCCCTACTGAGTATAGGCTTCCCCTAATAACGTCCACTCCCACCGGTCAGAAGTTATCTGCATCTAGCGGTCACCCGCAACCTTCCTTAGGTCATCTATTTATATATCAATAAATAATAATTTCTTACGGTGAAGGAAAACATCGTGAGGAAACCTTCATGCACGCCTGCGAAGAGATTCGAAGGTTGTGTGTGAAGTCGTCCAATCCGCATTGGGCCCGCGTGGACGACTAAGGCCTAATCACCCTATACGGGTAGGCTCGTGCCCCTCGGTGGGCACATTTAATGAGTTGATGATGATGAATAATTTCTTTCATCTGTCCATCTGACACTTTACAATCCAATTGTAAAGTTTGGTATTCCGGTACAACTTTAATGTTAATGTTTTAAAATTTCTCGGTTATGTATTTAACATCTGTGTCATGTGAAATGCAATATATAAATAAATAAATGATATTTCTATAGTGACACTTGATGGGCAAGGGAAAAGGCGCGCTGGGCTCAAGAGAAAACCATGGCTACGAAATATCCGAGAGTGGACGGGATTATTCCGTCGAAAAACTGTTCCGACTAACGGTTGACAAGACAGGGTACAAGAAGCTGACGGCCCACCATCAGGATTGAAGAGGCACTTGAAGAGACAGAAGAAGAAGAATAGTACAATGAATTATGTCATGGTGTTGCGATTACTGGTTTTTATGTTTTTCCTTCATTGACACATTGACTGCCTTACTATAACTTTTTTATATATATATATATTGTGGATCGATGGCAGTCAATGGGTCAAATATATTGATATATTAAATAATTCCTACAAAAGCTGGGAGGAATTCCTACAAAAACACACGTCTAATCGGCGTTTACGTATCGGCTCCAGGGGGTTACCCCCTAGAGTAAAGAACGCCCCCGCCATATCTTAAAACAGTGTTACAATAATATTACTTCATCTTTTCTGGTACAAAATGCTGACGTATCATTATAACAATACTGTTTTAAAAGATTGCGATAACCCCTGGCAACCCTAAATACACTTGTGTGCCGATGCATTAACTGTTAAAAGCACTAGTGAGCCAAGTACTGCGTTATCTGCGATGGGATGGTTGAATTTTGGATATTTGTTTCGATTAAAACGTCTATCAGTGGACTGTATGGCTACTCCGCGGCAAAATTCTACCCATTGCCTCAGTTGGGCAGAATTTTCATTCATAATCAAGTCGCTCGCGACATATCATAATGACTTTTTAGTGCGCTCGTGCTTTTGATTTGGTACCCTTTAATGATGGCTTAAGGTCAAAATTTTAATGAATTATTTATGTCATAAATATAACAATAAGTCAACGTATGTGTCAAGCGGCTCACACATTTTTTTGATTGATATTTCTTCGTGATTATGCATCTAGTTAGTTCATTGTTTATCTAAGTCAAAGTCAAAAACATTTATTTCAAATTAGGCTTACAAAACGCACTTATGAACGTCAAAAAAATATACAAAAATATAATAAAAACGATTAAAATACTAAACTAAAAATATGAGTTTTGATGCTTTGAAAAAAAGCGCTTCAGTGGTTGAGCCTGTAAGTGTATCACTCAACGAGTATTTATATGTAAAAAAACATGCAACAACCACGCACAAGCCAATCAACGTTACATAAACTTCAAAATTCTCTTTAGAAAATATTCCAACAAAATTGCAAACGTATATAAAATTTAAATTGGTGCACTATGCGTCGAATGGTGCCAAATGTTTTTATTAGTAGTGTCAAATGGAGGTCGCATATTTTATGATAGCAGGTGATTGTGAAATTATCACAATTATCATTAGAGAGATACATCTATATTAATATTACAAAGTTGAAGAGTTTGTTTGTTCGTTGACCGCGCGCGAGGTACCTACTGGTCATATTTCAAAGGCTTTTAGGCTATATACCATCACGCAGTAAGGATGGCTGTTTAAAAATCGGGGGATTTTTTAAGTCCAGCAGAAGATTATCAAGGGCTTTTAAAATAATGACCGCTATTTTATATAATTCAAATCATCCGCTTTATACAACTCTTAGTATTTGGATCTGATAGCTTTAATTACCCGCCAGTATTTTATATAAATTTATGGCACTGTAGCTAGTAAAATTACCGAGTATGTGTGTGACCTAACATCTATCTTGGGGGACGGCAGCAGGGCAATGTTGGCGGAAAATGACTACATCAGTTTCCATTGACACTTCACCTGCCATGGTCAGGCGTATCACTTACCACGAGGTGGGTGAAATGGTAGTCCCGTTCACTTAATGAAATAAAAAAATTATTATGGCATCCGCCTTGTTTGGTCTTTGGTAGTAATTAGATGAAAAGGCTTTTTCCGCCTGTATAAAACCATCGCAGTAATTGCATCCACTTTCTACGTCTAGGCCATCTGAATCGGGGGCGCCAATTAGTTTTCTAGCCACTAACTAGGCCAGCCCTTGAACATTCGTCGCATAGAAGGTATGCACTGAATGGTTAGAATGCCCTGTTTTAAGTTTAGTTTTAAGTGCCTTAATAAATTATGTTAGGCTGAATGGACTTTGTATATCAATCTAGGATTTCGATTTAATTTACTTCAGGAGACGCACAATTCATAAATTATATAAAAACCATTAAACTTGTATAAAATTTCTAATAATAATTTTTGTAACCGAAACAGTACCCGACTAACGAAAGATAATACTTACTAATGTCATTTTGTATTTCCTACATTAGGAGAAATGTAATTTTTTTTTTGAGAATTGCATTCTTAAGCCTTACTGTAAAAGAATCAATGCTTTATTTTTGAAATAATACGGTTTTTAATGCATAGGTATACAAACAACCAGACGTACGGACAGACGATTACGAACTTAAGCAACATGGCCGTTGGAGCAGACAAATTCTGGAGTGGAGACCGCGTCTCGGCAAGCGTAGCGTAGGACGCCCTCCGGCACGATGGACCGACGACTTGCGGAAGGTCGCTGGTGGAGGCTGGATGAGAAAAGCGGAGGACCGGGATATCTGGCGGAGAACTATGTCCAGCAGTGGACTCTGATAGGTTGAATAGGTGCGTTGCCGACCATTAAACCTTTGAACGCCAATGACTTCTAAAGGCGTCAGAAAATATAGTTTTTCTGTTGTGTCTGGATCCGGGTGTTCAAAGAGTTGAGTAAAGGGTTCATAAGGGAATGGGAAAAACAAATATAATTTAGAGCTAAATCTACAATATGTATGTGTGTATATATATATATATATATCAATTCTACAAAATATATTTTCACTCAGCTAATTCCAAGATACGTGATGGATGTCTAGGCGCCGATTTCCAGTCGAATCTGCATAAACAATAACAATGAATTTCAAATTTTCAGAGACACCTTACATTTCAGTACTTATTAAGGTCACCATTATAGTCATTATAAATACTTTTATTGACAAATAATATGAATCAACAAAATATTGAATGACCAATCGCTGACCGAAGGCATTAAACCAGGTCAGCATGAACCTACCAGATGAGGCGAAACCTGTCAGAATCTAGCAGATAAAAGATGGCCAGGGACGAAAAAGGACTTAATTCCAACACTACTATGTTATTGGGACAAGTGAAACTAAAAATTTCTGCCCAAACGACGCGATGGGCGGACTTTTGCTGCGGACACTGAGTGAGATTCTGCATCTGGTTGATTGTTTGTCTAAGCATACCAATGACTGTCAGTGCGTCCGCACCCCGTCCACACGCCAAACCGTATCAAAATAACCACGTGGCGGTCTCGGCTCGCTTCCAAATATTTTGTTTTTCTGTCATGCACCGCGCGGGAATTCCGATTGCGCCCTCCGAAATTCCACGGGAGGCGGTGACGTCTTTATGTTTTGACAGATCTTTGTTCTTTCCTCTCATTTAGTTGTGGACAGCTGGCACGCGTGCGTAGGTGCCCTTTTACTACGTTGATAATGTGCGTTTAATTTTGGATGCGATATTAAAGAACACACGCAACTAAAAGACATTCTGACTGCCCTCCACTTTTATTCAATAAAACTTTTTTTTTTCTTTTTTTATGACATAAGTGATCGGAACGGTCAGTGCACACACCTGGTAGTAAGTGATACGCCTAACCATGACAGAGACAGCTTGGTGGATTACGTACGACCCTATGTCCCCCTAGCTAAACTATGCGAAAAGCTCGCTGTGAGATGTTATTACTTTATATTTGTGAAGTTTTGATATCATGATTAATGCAAGGTAAGGATATCATCATCAACAGCTCATTGTACGCCCCCACCGAAGGGCACGAGCCTGCCCGTAGCGGGTGTATAGGACTTAGTCGTCCACGCGGGCCCAGTGTATATCCGGACGATCCTACCACGGTCGCCGCCGCATCGGCGGCCGAAATAGCTAAAACACTAAGATTACACTCCACAAATCGACAACCGAGATTACGCCCCCGCCGGCGGAGGCCATCGTCGCGTATCCCTGTAGGTTCGCACAGTCCCTATTCGCGTAACCGGCATGTGCCGGGCCGCTTTTCTCCCCAAACATATGTTAGGCTACCAAGCCCTCCCCGCAACGCCCTAAGCCGAGGTTCGAGTCCCGTTCGGGGACGCCCTTAGGCTCGTTGTGTAAATATTAAGGCTGAGAGCCATCTGCGCTCGCCACTTGCCCGGTGAAGCTGTAAAGGCCATCTGCGGCCAACAGCAGTCAGTTCGAAAAAAAAAAAAACGGGCCCAGTGCGGGTTTACCGACTTCACGCACAACTTTTGAATCTCTTCGTAGGTGTCCGCAGGTTTCCTCGCGATGGGTTCCTTCACCGTAAGAACGTCGGATAAACGTACATATAATTTCTACGGACAAAGGATACTATGATACTCAAAAATAATGTATTATTATTATATTAAATAAATGTCATTAGGCCATATCAATAATATTGTTTACTACAAAGTATTATTATTTAACACACATCCAATTAACTAATCTGTTTTACTATTAAAATGCGATATAAAGTATTACAAAACGATAGACTTCTCTAAAAAATTATGGAGATTTTCCTTTTATAAATGTAATTCCATTTAATCTCAATGTCAATGGGTTAGTATATGTTTATATTTTTGGAATTGTATAATTATGGTCATACCAGTACGTATATGTAAATTTCCAATTTAAATACACTTACACTTTTTGTTTACTAACCAATTTAACTCTTATCAGCATCACAATAAAGCGTAAAATTCTTTATACCGCGCGATCGCCTTATTGCTGGCATATTGACCTCAATAATGAACCATTATGCGTGTACTTAAAGTGCATATTTGCATCCATACAAAAACGCCTACCCAACAGTCAAGAACAGAGCAACCTCAGCAGCGTGAGACCCCTTGACTAGATTTAGTCCGACCGAAAGAATTTGGGTCACGATTAACATTTTAGAAATTAATCGTGAGATATCTATAAATAATATCGTGCATTCAATAAAATAATTGCTGATACTTTTATTTTCAAAATATAAAAGATAAAGATAAAAAATACTTTATTGCACGTAAAAAAAACATACAACAACAGATAACAGAAAAAACAAGTACACAGCCATTGCTTATTCTCTTCCAGGCAACCTTTGGATGAAAGAACAATGCGTAACGGTCAGCGGGCTAGTGCAAAACAAGTATAATAAACAACCAATTCCGTGTTCTGGGAAGAATAAAAAAAGTCACTATAGCTAGTGTTTATTCAGTATAAGCAGTGGTGTGCACTCCATATATGCAGATAAGCTGTGCAGTACCCTGTGTTCTCAAAAATAACAAAGCCAAAAATCGCCATCATATAATATATCTCCTTACATTGCCCACATCTTTTAAGCGATATGCGTTCTGCAGTCAACCCCCTGCTCATAATCTTTGTGCACGCCACTGGGTATAGTAGACATGACATTGGCTCGGGTGTCGAGCGCAGGGCAGGTTTTGATGGAAAATATAATTGACATCTTAATGATGATGATGAATGGGGAGACATACTCGTATGTCCAGCATTTTACTGCAATAGATTGAAGAGAGAAAATGTTTTCATTTGTTGAAAAGTTGACATTTGTTTAAATTTCATTTTGAACCGGACATAACGCCCTCACGTTTAATGTTGTCATAATTAAGATTAACATTAAAAACTAATTCAGGTTAAGTGGTCCAATTTAAGCTATATGTACTCAGATAACACGTTAAAAACAACATAAACATGATATAATTCTCTAATGACCCCGTACTCATTAATTCTGGGTAATTACTGAATACAGGCGACTCATTTTATTTACCGCACAAGTCTGTAACTTTACCGTAAATACACTTTGGAATCACTAGTTATAGACTAGGTAACAGTAACAAGTTACCCACAGGTAACTTGTTACTGTTATCTAGCCTACCTTGCCTGACATAGACACCTGCGAAGCAGGGGCGGGTCGCTAGTTAAAATATAACAAAGTAACATTATAAACCGCAAACAAACATCACATTGTCATCAGGTTTATCGACATCGATAATCAGTTACGATATCGATCAAAGCCAAGCAAATCGAGTTGCGTAACAGTTACGCAAATGAGGGCCGACATTGAAATTGCCAGTATTGTATCTACGAGAGCTGCCTTTTAAGTCGTGTTGTTTGCCAACCTCACGCGATTATTATAATAAAAGCCTATGCCATTTTCATCTTTTTATTTATTTATTTAACTTTGGTACACAGACAGATTACTGTTATACAAACATAGATAAAAATCAATTTTAGTAAATCTAAAGAGCAATCTATAAATAGTGATTGTGTACATCATGAAATTCATGAAACACTGAAATCTTCTGCAGCGGAAACAGTTACATACAAATAAATTTGTAAAATAACAAAAACAAGGTAATACTAATACTCGTACCTACATGTTTTCTGAATTTATAATTCGAAAACAAAAGAATTTTCAGTTTATTCGAATAATTTTATGACATTTTATTCAAAGATAACAAGTCGGTAGTAAAAATGCAAATATCAATATGCAAGGAAAATTTGCGTGCGATACTGCACCATTACAATGACAATGCATTTTGAATTCCTTCACATCGGAGTGGAATACATGATTTACAAACTGGTTTGAACGCATGTAAAAGTGTAATAAATATCGCGGAGAATTCTTTGAAAAACAATAAATAGCATAAATCTATTACACTGTATATTTCTTTGTATTACACTACGCACTTTATAATTACAAAACTATATATGTACTATACGAGAGATAGATCACTAAAAAAGGAGTTTCAGATCATCTATTGTTTTATTTTATACATCTGGAAAAACTTTGAGAGAACATCTACAAAGATGAACACTTAGCAAATATACACACACTACAGTGAAGTAGGCCTTAACTCCAGCAGTGGACTGCCACGGGCTGCTGATGTCGAAACCTGATGCAATTCATTATCACACAGTTCACAATCCTCACGTCACCGTCCAATTGGAACACGCAACGTCTGGCCAACATTAATGGGCCATTTGCCATCAATATGACCATTTAATGCGCCTAAAACGACGCCATTGCCGTAGTCGGGTCCAAGTCGTGACTGTTCGCTTCACGTAGTGTATGT
>PQWD01014062.1:0-147774 GCA_019425675.1 Leucinodes orbonalis | reverse complement strand
ACTGCTGTTACAAATAACTATTAAAACTCTTTGACTTCAAAACTAAGCTTTTTTATATTCGAACGAACTGAATTTTTCACATCTTCTACGCATGATGCGATCAGAGTGTTACAATAGTTTCCTTTAGCCGTTGCTGCTTAATTACCGCAGATGTCAACACAGTAGGCTAACCTTGATGACGTTGTATACTTGAATCATACTTATTGCTTTATTTTTACTTAAATTAAAATATTAATCGTTAATTGTATTAAGGTGTATGCTTCTTGTTGAAAAATCAAATTAAATTATTACCATTGTAATGCAGCAGTAACAAAACCCATCGCAATAAAATTTCATAATACACATAGATTCGCATTATATAATCTAAATCTATATAAATTTATTATTCGTTATTAGGCATTTTATCTTCACCAAGTTGCTTCCAAACATGCAAGTTACTCTGTATAACTAAAGACGAATATCTAATTCTTCACCCATAGGCTGCGTCAGCATCAGGAGAAAGCAAACTCAGAGAGTCTCCAGGGAATCTTCGGACATATAAATAAATTACTTTGAACTTGACCTATCTTTTTACTGCGATATATTAGCAGATATAATGTGTCACGACTGGCTTTGTGAGGTGCTATTTGTCATTCGGTAATCCACAGCGAGGGATGGGCCAGACAGAGCTCTGATGTCGGCCATTTTTGGATTTCAGCCAGACTTCTTGGACTGATAAACTGACTACCAGATAGATGAAGATGCATTGTCTTTTAAAGACGTGTTCGCTGAATCTAGAAATTTGGAAATAATAAGAAAAAATGGTTTGGTAATACGGCTTTATTGAAGATGGGAATGAAGATATTTACGACCCATTGCGTGGGGTGAGGTGTCGGCTCCAAAAACCCCGGACATTGGCATACATACTTGTTAGTCTAATATGATTTTGTATTTACGAAAATATAAAATTTTATAATAGTATAGTTCGTAATCGAAAGTGTAGGTCTGTAGTTATATAATATTCATATATATCAGCTCAATAAACGTGCCCACTGAGAGGCACGAGGCTACCCGTATAGGGTGTTTAGGCCTTAGTCATCCACGCTGAATATATTTGCTACTGATATATTGTATCTGAATAAAATATTCTTTTCCGTTAGATATATTTGATATCATATTAAAAATAAGTCTTATTTTTGTACTTAGAGATATTAAGATAAAAGTACAGTTTCCCGGTAAAAAGGTGTAATGTTTTAGGTAACACTTTTCTCATCTATTCTTTTTATTATTTTTAGTTGAAAGCGACAAGATTAAGTTATTATAGCTTGTTTAAGTTACCTTTTTTGCATGGCATAATCCTATTCCAAGATTTAATAGTGTTATAAAAACCTCAAGCATTTTTACCTAAGAAAGCTGAAAAGCGACCGTCTTGTCTAATTTCCCGTTAAAATAACGAGCCGAGAACAATTATGTTCAGTCAAAGGGCTATATCTTAAGAAAATGCGTTCATTCTTTTCTTTTCTGGAGTAAAATCAAGCGTCACTTAACGACTAACCTCTTAGGTTTCCGGAGGCTTTGTGAGCAGCTTGTTACGGCTTGAGTCGTTTGTGAAATCAATGACAGGTTCGTTAAACTTCACCCAAGTATAGCAACGGGCTATACGATCTTGACAGTACACGATATTGACTACCAAAGTTGTGGAAGATACTAGAAGCTAAAGCTGTGAGGACAAACTTGTTATCGGTCAAATCCTGTAAGTGCCAATAATATGCAGCAAAAGTGATTTTAAAAACAGATTAATTACTTTATAGATATAAATGTAGGGCAGAGACATGAGGGATTCATCGAAGTTCGAAATAGCAATTATTAAGAAAAAATATTTGCTGTCGGCCATGTTTTTAATAAAGTGACAGTTGATAATCGAAATATTGGCCAGTTGTTATTATTAATTTTGAAAATCTTTTTCGAATATCATATCTATCACAATCATAACAAAATCCAATCAAAACTAGCTTTTTACTACAAAAACAAAATTGTAGAAATAACTAAAACTGTGGCAATGATTAACAAGTAAGGATAATAAAAATAAGGAAAAGAAACAGCAATATAAACGGATTGTTTCAAACATACACACTCATCCCATTTTATTCGGCTTTTCAACTTCGGAAGGGCGTAATGACGTCATATCTCAACTTCCCACAAGAGCTTTCCCTGTGGAGCTGAAAAAATATATAGTCAGTACATTTTATGTTGAATACGGAAAGATTCTAGTAATGTATCAATACTTTTCCTGTAAGTAACATTTAAATGTCCCGAGCTTGATAAAATGTATTACTTTCTTGAAAAATACAGTAACGTATTTGCTCTCTTCAACCTATCACAGTCCACTGCTGTACATAGGTCTCCTCCTCTCCTCCGCTTTTCTCATCCAGCCTCCACCAGCGCCCTCTGCTACAACGGCCATCGGTTAGCAAAATTGAAAGCCAATTTACTTTATTAAATCTTAAACACTCATTTGTGAATGTATAAATGTTGTACTTTCTGGCACGACCATAGATGCTTTTCATTTGTATATTGACGGTAAATAATAACTAAGATTTTTTTATTATTGACCACTGTGTATAAATTTTCTACCCATCTAGGTCAAGGAGAAATGATGGTCGTGCTGAGTAGTTAGGGTACTAAACAACTGATAAACTTACTTAATTTTTTTTTTGTTAGTACAAGCCAGTACAAGCATATTTTATACATAGAAACATCCAGACATGCTCATGCACACACATTTTTGTAATGCCCGGGGATTGAATCCGAAACCCTTGGTGTAATAGCCGCCGTCTCCGCCATGACACCACATGGTTCGTCAAAAAGCATATACCTATATTCCCTTGCACCAAGGAAGTCATCAATATTTAGTAGCTGCCGTAGCTGGTGAATAAGGAATACATAATTATACTGCAATGAGATATTACCTGTAGCCAATTATTTAGGTACAAACCGTTATTGAGGTTCAGAGGGAATTGTCTAAGGTTTGAGGTACACGTAAGCTATCAACTGCGGAAATTTAAATATATGTGACGCCCATTGTGTACGTTGAACGTCGGCTCCTACACAAGGTTCCGGTTCGATTCCCGCAGTACAAAATTGTGTGCATGAACATGTTTTTGTAATGTCGCGTTTATCATGTTATAAATGTAAGATTACAAAAAATATATAAGTATATTATCTGTTGTTTATACCATAAACAGCTTCCGCTCACTTGGGCTAGATGCGCTGTGTGAGATGTCAGGGATATTATTTATAATGTCCTGTGACATTTCAGCATACATCATACCCTAGTTATCTATGAATAAACTTCGTGTTTAACGTTTAATTTCAAAATGCCCTTAAAAATTCTAACGACAGGTGGCTCCAACCACGACCACTTTATCAAGGTGTAAGGTATCTAATAATCTGCGGTAAAGGTTAAAACCTTTACCGTCATGACGCTCAAGGCGTCGGACACAATAGAGTATCTATTGCATCTGTATTCCCGGCGTTCAATTGGTTAAAATGTTTCCTTAATTTATTTGAGAAAAAAAAATCATTATATTGAAAACGCTTTGAATTGAACAGACTGTGGGCAAATTTTGGCCGGTTTTGTGGAAATGTAAGATGAGGGTTTTCCAGAAGCAATCTGTGCGACTGTGGTATCTGTATCCCAGACAACTGTCGACGACCTGTCTATGCGTGCGGTTCCGGGTCCTCTGGATGGCAAATGAAAGGGCGATTAAAGTGGCCCAATATTGGTCGCATTACCAAATCAAAACTTTTCTATCCATATCGAGTCGATAAGAACTTCGTGCCTTCGGCATTGTCTCAAGATTCGAAAACATGTTCTCAGTGTAACCCTGGCATTATTGACCCCACAATGTAAAGGTGGTTAATGAGAGGCCCATTCTAGCTTTTATTATTGTTCCCTGTCGCCCTTTCGGTACCCGTGCCGTTATTTTCCTTTATACTCATTACGCCATTAATGTTATTAAAATATAGTATTTTCGGCCTGTAATACTGTTAGTTATTTCACGGTCTTATTCTTGATGAAGATATGCCTTCCAAATGTTCTGTCTAGGAAGCAGTAGACTTTATGAACAACCAAACCGACCCTGGTATCAGATTCGAAATCACCTGTCTTTACGTGGTTTTCAAGTAACGAATGTCATCATAACGCCCAGGGGGGTTGCCTCTATCTCTTAAAACAGTGTTACAATAATATTACTTCGTCTTTTCTGGTACAAAAATGCTGACGTATCCTTATAACAATACTGTTTTAAGAGATTGTGGTTACCCCCAGTACTGGGTCTTAACGCTCTTCACAAGTATGGCATCATATTTCCAGACAATCAGGTAATACAGCCTGCTTTGTCCTGACCAAACTGTGAAAAATTGCTGAAATAAAACTTACGATGTGGTCTCTCCATTGAATTCTAATATTTGTCTAAATTCTAAGCTAATGGCCTCCCCTAAAGAGTTTCGGCTAACCTGGCCTTGGTCAAATTCGTGTTAGCAGTCCGCCAGAGGGTTTTCGTAAGGATGTTCGTAGAGCCTGTGTTTAAAACTGTATACAATGGCCCTACATTTTTTGTATAAATTTTTTTTCTATATTTTGGGTTTCCCCATATAATGAACGAAATTTTTTTTTCGTCGTACCCCCCCTTGTTTGGTATCAATGTGTAGAACTTAAAAAATGATATCGAGGTTCTAATTATCATTTTTTTAAAATTTAATTGTTTGCGCGAGAGACACTTCCAAAGTTGAAAAAATTGTGTCCCACCCCCTCTAATTTCTTAACTATGGGGTTGATCAAATCGAAAAAAATATATGATGTACATGTCCATAAAATCTAACAACGAAATCTAGTTTGAATGATTTCTGGTATGTATGTTTTTATGCGTCATTAACGGTGAATCACTATTTTTCAGATTAAGGCTATAGTAGGTGCCTAAGTAAATAAAAAAATACTTTATTTTATATTACTTGCTGCTGCGGAACCCTCCACATGCGAGTCCGACTCGCGCTTGGCCAATTTTTTTATTACCTATGCAACCGAAGGGTTAGAACTCCAAATACGGGAACTCAGGTATTCCAAAACTGTAATTGATTACAGCTAACGAAATATACACAGCTCAGTTTTTAACTATGTAGTTGTTTATACAATACAAAGTAATATGAAAGCATTAAATAAAACTCGCATTAAACCCTCATAAACTAAGACAATGTTTCATACATTTTACAAAGAAAGGATTCAAGTTGGAGGTGTGTCCAGTTAACGACCGTGCCGAAGCACTTAAGTAACTACATAACTCGAACTGCCATTTGTATTCGAATGAAGTACGCGAATTTAACGGACTGGCCAGGGGAAAACTATTTGCCAGGGGACAAAGTGATGTATGAGAATTACTTTTGTTCGGAAATAGTTGAAAACTGGCGTGTGTCTGATTTTATAACTTTTGACGTCAATTATGTTCAGTCATTCTAATTTTAAGCTCTAAACCCAGGCAACTATTTTACTCAGTGATCACAAACTGGGCTATACTTAAGGACTATAGTAAGATGAGAGTTGTAGTGATGATATTAATGACGTTATGTAGTAATCGATGCAGTATTGTGCTAATAGCGAATATTGTTTAAATAACACCGTGTGTGATGTGCAGGCTTTTCTTAATTCTGCTACTTGTTCAAGTATTTTATTTTTTCATAACACATTCGAAACAATAAAAGCACCAAAATTTCACGTATTTATTTCCCTTGGATCTATTCTCTTGACACCTCGCCTTTTTCCGAATCCAACTGAAGCTTCTATTCAATTAGGAAGGCTTCTATTTGAGTGTATCTGCATCGTTTATATGCGATTCAAAGAATTCAGTCCGCTTGTAATTCACGGTTGCTTTTATCTGGGTTGACGTTGTGATCGGTGTTATTTTAGCCAGGGTACAAACATTTTCAGGGGAATTGGAGACTTTGTCGATTTGTAAAGAACAGCAAACAAATATACACGCATTTCATGTATTTAATTTTCAACAACATGCTGTATTGAAGCATACAAAACAGTATAGTTCTTTAAACAACCGCAAACGCAGTGCCAAATGAAACAGAAGTGTTATGCACTTTTCTGTTTCGGAATGAGGGTACTGTCGCTAGTAAAATTACCGGGTATAAGAGACCTAACATCTGTTATCACGGGTGTCGGGCGCAGTGCGGCGCTGACGGAAAATAAAAACTCAATCAGTTGTTCTCTTTCAATGCGGCTCTGCGGTGGTCAGGGGTATCACTTACCACCAGGTGAGTGATACCAGCCTTGACCATCCTGTACATTTTAACATAAAAAAGCCTATGTTTGTCCAACTGCTGGACACAA
This sequence comes from Leucinodes orbonalis, assembly GCA_019425675.1. NCBI lineage: Eukaryota > Metazoa > Arthropoda > Insecta > Lepidoptera > Crambidae > Leucinodes > Leucinodes orbonalis. Next base: position 141,401 of record PQWD01014062.1, on the reverse strand, counting down.
ATCTAACTACACAGTAATTGACAGCATAGTTATGAAGAGATTGCCATTGCGGATCGGTGAGACTCAACGGCATACAAGTTGTAATTTGTAAGTGTCCCTATGAACCTTAATTAAAAAACTAATGATAGTAATAAATCTATTATTTGGGGACAGTATCTTTTACTTTTATAATCATCAGCTCATTAAACGCTCCCGCCGACGGGCAGGAGCCTACTCGTAAATGGTGTTAGTCGGCCTTAGTCGTCAACGCGGGCCCAGTGCAGATGGCCATCTTCACGCACAACCTTTGAATCTCTTCGCAGGCGTGCGCAGGTTGCCCCACGATGTTTTCCTTCACCGTAAGAGCGTCGAATAACGTACATATTAATAAATACACAAACCTTCGAGAACTCTAAATTTGTTGTGTATATTTGAACCCTCACCCTCCAGATCCGAAGGCAATAGTCCACACCAATGATTTACCAACGCTTTTACTTCAATCAATTATAATTATTCCATGCGTTATTTTAATAGCTTTAATCTTAATGTCTCAGTTAAATAATATCCCCAAAATGTCCTCATGTTTTATCTCCTCCAATGCTTTTATTTGTGATTATTTATCCTTCGGGCTTAAATCGTTAGAACCAACCCTTGTTCCAAGTTGCGGCTTGTTACAGCTAACGTAATTTCCTCTACCCGTCAAATAAGCATTATGGTCATGTTTTCAGACCCTTAGAGATATTGCCTGTGTATGAATGAGTTAAGTATTTTGAATATTTGTTTTTCAAATCGGTGGTAATGTGACCAATAGACTACGAAGGTATTTAATATGTATAATAGAAAAAACAATAGGTATATAATATTTTGTAAGTATATCCTTTACTTTATTCTCAAGAGTAAAAACTTAAAGCCTAAAAACGGGCTCTACAATGTCAACACTGATTTTAAATTATAAGCACTTTCGTCGTTTGCAAAGACTAACTATGAAGTTGTGCATGTAGTGACAGCCTTTCACCAAGGCACAATTCATGTATTTGTAGATTTAATATTATATAGTTTTTGGTTTTCCATAATAAATAAAGAACACTATGGACAGAACGCAATTCGAAATGCATTTATCCCGGACGTCGCAAGCCTCGACATTGTCCGTTAATGTGCGTCTGAAGTGCATTTTTACAACAGTTGTTTCATTTCACTGCTTGTGCTTATTTTTCTATTACACCTACATTGTCAGCAATTGCTTACTTAATTTGTATCAACTGACAATAACTGTTTAAGGATTTTTTGTATTCTGAAACAGAAACGAATATTTCTTTCTCTATCCCATTTTTAATAAGATGAAAATCGTCACATTTTACTTAAAACTTATTTATTTCGTCACTGTTTTTATTCCTGAATGGGCATGGAGTTAAACTCCTAGTTAGCCTATCTATCAGTCTTTACATCCTACTGCAGCCCCTTGATACACAATATGACTAGCGGAAGTTTTGATCGTAACCCACTACGTAACACCTTAACCTGCCTTACGAAGTAGGTGCAAAAAATTCAGTCACCTATCTGATAACCGCACTAAGAGTTAATTGCTTGACTTGCGAAAACATTAATCGAATACGCTACTCAATACACTATCGAGCTAGCAAGCCAAGAAACGCTAAAGTAGAACTAATGCCCTCAAATCATAACATCATTAACGCAGTTTCGCTCGACCTCAACACTAAACCAGCGCGTGATCACATTTTACTATCTGCAAATAATGCTTTAATTCTAACCACAATTATATATTTGAATTGTTGCACATAGGCCGTTGAACCCATCTAGTGATGCAACGTGATATTTGTGGCGGTTTGCGGTTTGACAAGTGCATTTTTGCTGTGGTGGAACTTAATCGGTGACTGGGTTTTGTCACGTCAAAGACTAGTCAAGGATTTTTCGAAGTTGTGAAATTATATATTTATATCTTTATTGCACTCCATAAGTAACATAGATGCTAAAACAATATAGGTAAGTATATTTATGAACCCTGTAGGGCACGGCAAGTAGGAGAGACTAGGAGTCACCTTAGGCTCATATATTAAAACAATTGTATTAAGGCCTATCCGTATATTAATCGGAGGCTTCAGTGGCAGAACAAATGATATGAAGCTTTTCACACGTGTCGGAAACCGATTATATGTCGGCGGCTAAAAAAATGGTTATCCAATAAATATATAGATACGACAAGTAGAAACTAGCTGTTACGGTGACGGAGAACATTGTGAAGAAACCTGCGCACGCCTGCGAAAAGATTCTAAAGCTGTGCGTGAAGTTGACCAATCTGCACTGGGCCAGCGTGGTCGACTACGGCCTATACACCCATGGTAGGAAGGCTCGTGCCTTTCGCTGAGACCTCAAGAGCTGATGATGACTTATACAATTGACTTACATTAAATTATTGATAAATGTTTCCACCGCTTTGCCAGATATCGTCCCGTGAAATAGAAGAGTTTTACACTTCTCTGTTTCGGGATGAGAGCACTGTAGCTAATAAAATTACCGGGTATAAGAGGCCTTGGTCTCATTCAATGCTGCTCTGTTTTGGTCAGGCGTATCACTTACCGCCAGATGAGCGTCCTGATCCTGACCGTCCTGTACACTTTGTAACATACAAAATAATCATTTGCACGAAGATGTCTTTTTCCATTCTTATTTTTCCTAGATGAAATTGTCAGGTGTGTTTATTATTATACTTTTATTATTTGTTGTTTGTAAATAGGAATTAGTTGTATCAAACTAAATATTTAACACAATCTTTATCTTGAATTCCATTAAAACACTTATAAATTGTTCCATAACCTTGTAATCCTCCATATTGTTTTTGGAAGAAAAAGAAACAATTCGGGGTTCTCATGACTTTATTAACGTTATTACAAGGCCCCATTCTTACTGGCCACTAAATCCTGGCACGCAACAATAAACGTAACTAAAAACTCATCCTCTTTCGTCTCAGGCGGCAAATAAAAACAAAAGCATTATCCGTTAGCTCGTTGAAAAAGAATATGGCGGAGGGTTATAAGAAACTACGAACAGCCAAATATACGTTTGGAGATTATGTTTGCATGAGATATGAAAAGGTTTTACTGTTTGCACGTAATAATAGGTATCTGTGATATATTTTGTTCGTATTTATCCTTTATATTTTTATTCACACGTGCAAACATATGCGAGTAAACTTCGACTGGGAGCGTCCTACGCTACGTTTGCTTTTCGTGATTTTTGCAATGAAAAGATACAAGTTTTTTATTTTACAAGTGAACGGTCTATCCATTCGCACACGTGATGCTGTGATGACTTATCATAGTGTCGAAGAAACCAAATGACTGATTTTATTTAGTTTCGGCTTATATAAACAATATACTCACTACATGCACAATCACGGATAAATTTAACCAAAAAATGTCCGAGCCGCTTGGCACACATATATTAACTTTTTGTTATATTTATGACATAAAATTATTCATAAAATTTTGAGCTTAGCGTGTCATAAAAAGGGTACAAAATCTAAAGCACGAGCATACTACTATGTAACATGTAGCGAGCGACGTGGTTATAAATGAAAATTCTGCCCAACTGACGATGGGCAGACTATTGCCACGAGCACTTTTTCAGTGAGATTGTGCATCTTGGTAGTTTAATGTTTATTAAAGAGTTTCTGTCAATAATTCCCTACCGCCGTAACTCGAGACTGCTGAAGTTAGGTCTCTTATACCCAGTAGTTTCATTAGCAGCTAAGGTACTTTTCTCCCGTAACTAAAAGTGCATGAAATACAAGTGCTATTTCATGGCACGATATCTGTCGTGGATACCTACATAGACGATTAGTATCGAACTTACGACGTTGCATTTTTTTATTACATTTCACGGTTAATAAAATGATGTAAAAAGTATAGATTCGTGTTATGCTCACAAAACAACCGAAAAAAGTGTTCCGAATGCAGTGACAGCACACATACACATATTTCGAATGAGCGTACATGTACCTAAACAAAGAGCCTACAACTGTATTCTCTTTGGCAGTTTGTTTTTGAGGCACGGTGTGTATCTACCTTTATATATACAGAATATCATTGGGTTAATATTAAATACTATATATTGTACTAAAAACACTTTTATTACATTCAAAATGACGTTTTAATGCAAATGTTTCAGGAAGTATTTCTGATAAGAAATAAGTCTAAGTAGTAGTAGTTTTATTTTTACTTTCCAACTTTCCTAATGCGCTTCACAAGGAATCTTCGCCGGCTAATAAATTTCCAAATACCGACATCTAGCTTGAAACTTCTAGAAAGACTGAATGGATTTCTACTAAGTATTGGAAGCGGGCAATTTTATTTCTTATACAGCAAGCAGCACGTAAGGGAACTATTTTCAACAAGCTTTTTTTTGGTTTTTAACCGATCGTCGGATTTTAAACTAGATTTTGTTAATGGAATTGTTCTTTTAACTACGAAAAGTAATTCCTGTTTTATTCTCTTTGATAAATAACCTCGGTTTTTGCACCATTTTACTACGCGAGACATGTTCTCTTCAGTTTTTTCTCGGCTCTGTTGACAGATGCGAGACAAATTTTCTAACTTTTCATACAAAAACTGGCCGAATGTCGGCACACTTTTGTTGTTAGCGAGACTCCGTCCGGATTTACTTTTACGTCCATGCCTGTGGGTGTATATTTTTCGGTCTGATTGGTGACATAAAAATAATATCTTCAGTGTGTGGTTGAAATGAGTAACGACTTTTCCTAGCAAATAGTGTTAGGAAGGAGATATTATAATTATCCAGCATCCAAACGGCTCTCAGTATAATCGACTCGATACAAATCGCTCGCCGGTAAACCTTAACTTTCGCCGCAAGAATGATTGCTGCCGGTGTGGGATTAACGAATCGCTCGTGAATGTAACAATAAAATATTATTTCACATAGGCTGTTAAATAAAGGTTTTCAAATATACATCAAGGTACCAAACGGCTTTGATCGGGCTCAGGAATTTTATTATTTAAAAATAATAAATGTCCGTACCTTTAGAAAAAAAAAACAAGTTACAACAAATTATTTTTAGTCATACTTTTTCATCATCATCATTTTTTATTGCACCTAACTGTCCACTGCTGCACGGCGGTAACTAGCCGGCTTACATCGGCTAGCCGCCATCATAACCAGGTCAACTGTCGATCAGATAAAGGATAGGCCTACGCTTGTTTTTTCGTCCCAAGGACGTTACCTACTCAAGAAACAAGACAATAATGTTTTACTTGAACTTAATTTCAAAGAAAATTATTGTCCATCAAACAATATTTATATTAAAAATATAATTATTTACTTACTTTGCATGACTGGGTACGATTGAGGTGTCTACGCGAACGACTTCACGATCTTTCCTAGTGCAACAAATTTAAAAAAATCTCGAGCGTTTCAATACTTAACACCCGTCTTGATATGGGAAGTGAAATTAAGTACGATGTGAGTGGAAAGGCGAGCGAGCAAATAATTATATCGCTATTTGCGGAGACAGGTCTTCGAGAAGGAGCTCATTATAAATGCATCGATAAATTAACGATTTCTCAGTAAAGTTGTGATGGATAAATGAAATATAACTATCTATGTGACGCTGTTGTATTTGATATTCGCAGATAGTGAAATTATTATTATTTTATTCGAGTCCCACTAAGAGTGATAGTTAAATTGTTTATTCTCTGTTGCTAGATTTGAGTTCCGTTCGGAAACGCCCTTGTAAATATTTAAAACTGAGAGCTCTATGCGCTCGTGAATTTCCCGGTGAGGCAGTAAATACCATCTGCGTACATCAGCAGTAATCAGAAAGAATCTGGTTCAAGTTTACTTAGAGCCGGTAGTCAGCGCAGAATTTGTGTTCATGAATTCCTATTTATCATAACTATTTCTTTCAAAGACTCCTTATAACTTATACGCATTTATATTTTTTATTTCTTTGACAAGCCACTGCTAGACTTTCAAGGGTTTTGCCATGCCATCCAAACTTAGTAGATAGTATCATCTTTATGAGGTTTAATTACAGAACGATACTACGCGAGCAGAAGCTCAATATTCTGTCACTGAGCTGCCATTTACCGCGGAAGGATTAGAGATGGTGAGAATTACCTATATAATAAAATAATATAAATAAATATCCACTGACATTCACGCAGCGCCATCTAGGTCCAAGTTAAGCGTGAAGCCTGTATTATGGGTACAAAACAACGGATAAACATAAGTACTTATATATATTTTTTTGTAAATACATACATATTATACTTAGTAAACATCTAGACTATTACTAACAGACATGTTCATGCACACAAATGTTTTGTACTGTCCGGGAATCGAACCCTTGGTGTAGCAGCCGACGTCTCAACCGCTACACCAAATGAGTTGTCAGAATACTATCTTAGGTTCCAAAACAAACCTTATTTGGTACGTATATAATTATTGTAATTGTTCATATGTTAGTCACATTTAATATTGAAATGTTACAGTTAGGTAGATACAGCCTAATATATCACCGGGTTTCAGATTTGCGCAGTACACGTCTACCATGTCGAGGGAATTTGAAATATGTGAATGACGTAACTAGACCGCGGCCATTTTAAATGGTAGTATTCGGATGTAGAATTTAATTGGATTTTTATTTAATTTAAAAAAAATGTTATAAGTGGTTGTCTTAAAGCGCAATTTATTTTTTTAGCATCAAACCTCGCCTGCTTATGATGCACCAAACATGACAGCTCTATCTTGCTCCCAATTTAGCCAGTAGCTTAAAAACTTTGAATACTTTACATAAGCTGAACAAACCTAAATATTTTTGTATAACAAATATTTTTTTTTTTAGTCTAGTATAATTTAATTTAATAAACCAAAGAAATAAATTCAACATAAAAATCTTAGTAACAAAATTAATAATTATTGAAAATATAAATACTAAATGAAATATAATATATTATTTAACAAAATCGAAAAGTACGTCTGACCGAGGCAGGGTTCCCAAAACACTGGCAGCATTCCCGCGCTGAATAGCAATGCTTATTCTTTGACCAAGGAAGCTGCCGGCTCTGGAGTCCCCTGTAGCCTCAGTCAAACGTACTGACAGATATTTTAAAAATATTTTGGCCTCGTTTGCCCAAGGACCCATGGTCTCAATCTCAATATTTATTTTATTTATTTATTAAGGACAGCCAAAAAACAAACACCATACAATTATAAACTTATATCTATAAATACATGATTGTAGTGTTGCCTTAGTTAAAGGCTGCCACGGCATGCACAACTAAATAATGAGTCGACACACAGAACGCCTACAATCGTTTAATTTAAAATATACATTTACATTATTCTACTCATTACTGGCAGCTAGTGCCAGCAAAGTAGACTTAAACTTGCGCTGTGAATATGACAAATCGAGTTTATGGCTATGCGAGCGTGATAATTGACTGAATTGTTTCTGAATCCTATTAATGGTTGAAAAGTGACTCAAGTTAGTCCTAAAATTTTTAGGTTTATAAGCGAGGTATAATACGAGCGCGTTTAAAAGGGACATTATAATTTCATTTCATTAAATATTGAAACATCAAAATGTGGTTGGAGATGGTACAAGTCAAGCTACCATACCAAAAGTCCGCCATTAGATGGTGATCGAAAACTATTATCTCGAATCCCTCCGGGATTTGGAAGACACGTTTAGTCATTGATCATGGCTTCTTATGATCGAAGATGAGTGTTAACCACTAATTCACATTTGGTGGTTTAATATGTAACCATTGAAAATCCCCATAGAGATCCTACGTGTTAAGGCCTGTGCCCTGTAAATAGTCCTTATAAGCTTATTGATGAAAAATTAAACAATTAACTATTCAAAGACTCGTGAAACAACAACAACATACGACAATAACACATTTCGTTAAATTTTACTCGGTGGTAGACTCGATACTGGGTCGCCTAGTATCATCACAGTGCCAGATATCGTCCCGTGAAGAATGTTATGCACTTTTGTGTTTCGGGATGAGGGCGCTGTAGCTAGTGTAATTACCGGGTATAAGCTTTGTTGTCTCGGATTCCGGGCGCAGTGCGGCATTGACGGTGAATAATAACTATCAGTTGTTGGTCTGCTTCAATGCTGCTTTGACATGGTCAGGCGTGTCGCTTCCATGTGAGTGTTCTGATCGTTCTGGACACTTATAACATTAAAAACAATCCTTTAATACCAAATTGTCGAGCAGCCAAAGTTTTCCAGCCTTCACTCACGTCAATCCCGTTAATTGTGAATCCGGAATCAATTACATCTCACATAATATATCAGCGGAGGCATCGCATTTATTAAAGCACACACCCGGCACATAGTGGACCGTTGCCAAACTTTCACGGGTGAAAAAAACTTTCAAATTGCTGGGTAATATTTTCGCGTTCCACCCACGGATATTTATTTTGTTAAGAAGTTTCATTCAAATTAATCTTTTACAGGTAGTTTTGAATCGTCAATTGTTGTTATTGTATTTTTATGACGCTACCACAGGTTTAATGATTTTTAATGTGTTTGAGTTTAGCGTCTTTACACAGCATAGCAACTTTTGAAGTATTACAAGTGTTTTATAGACGACTGTTGCCATCACCACCAATTAGACTAGATTGTTATTATTGCGATCTGTTTTTATCATTGGAAACTTAAATACACGTCATTGTTTTTAATATTATAACTCGGAATTATAAGAAGAAAAAATGATGATTTTTCAATTGAGTGATTTCTTAGTTAATATTAACCTTGTTTGCACGTTAAGTGTATATAAGACATTAACTTAGTATTATCTCTCATGAGTATTAAGTAGAAGGTACTTTAGTAGAGGGCGCTGGCATCGCGCCAGGCATCCAACATGGCCTGGACAGCCATGACAAGCTTTTTGTTTTAAAAACCGTGAAAGCGGCTATCGCTTGAGATATGGCTTATTTAATAATAAGCCATATCTCAAGCGTTAGGTGTATTAATTTAATATACCATTGTATTTTTTATATTATTAAGTGTACAGGACAGTAGGTTGTGGACGATTCAGGTAAGTGATATGCCTGACCATGATACAGCGACATTGATTGAGACCAACAACTGATCAACGGTTATTATTCTCCATCAATTCGCACTGCGCCCGACACATGGAAGTGCAAAACACTTCTATATTACGAGACGATATCTGGCACTGCGGTGGCACCTACCTAGACGACTCGGTACCGAGTGTAACATCTAGTAATAGTCGTATTTAATAGTGTGAAGAAAAGTTTGTGTATTACATTATCTTTTGATTTTGTTTTCTGTATGTGATGGCATAGATTCTGAAAAGATTTGTCCACAATCGTTTGTACCATAAACGATACATTAATAGAATTTTTACCCATTATCTTTCAGACCTAAAGAACGATTAACCAACTGCATTTTATTTTGATAACCATAAGATGCTTTATTGACAGTCAAAACAACGTTTCGCACAGAGTACGCTTCACCCACAGAAAGGAGTTTTCAATTTACTTGTATGTATTGAAATATAATATACAAGTATATTGTATAGTTAAATATTACGGGCTAGGTGCTAACTTTGGGACTAGATTGCGATGCGTTACCTAGGGATGTCGTTTCCACTTGAACATCTTGAACATATATTTTTTTATAAAGCAAAAGAAAAAGAAACGCCTTATATTTTCAACTCCATTGGATACTTATTAGCAAAGATTTTCAAGTTTATATAATTAAGGAAAAATCATTTAATAGCCTACGAAGACAGACAGATATATAAATATTTATTCCGCGAATACTTGGAATATTTTATCGTGAATCCGAAGCTTTTGGCATTACATTAACCCTCCTTCGTACTGTTTAAAGCAGAACAAAGCGGGATCGAAAAACCGTTTGAAGAGTTTTAAGTATCAAATACTTATCTCCAGCTGAAGCACTGAAGAGCATCCTTTTGTTTCAAGTAATTAATTATATATTTTGTGATGGACAACAAGGGGCCGTGGATGTGATCACGTTATCATCATCAGCCCATATACCCAACTGCAGGGCACAGGCCTTCCTGTACAGCATTATGGGGAGATGCCAGGTGTGTTGCCAGGTGTCCCTTTTTGCGAGGGACGTCCCGATTTTCAGGGGTCTCAGGATGCGTCCCGATTGGGATGCTAAATGTCCCGATTAATTAAAAAAGAAAATAGGTGTTGCATTAAAATATATATATTTACGCTGCATAACTTCTACTTATTACATCACTGTTAAATGGTACGTTATCAGCGTCACATCACAATTTTAATTTTAACCTGTCCCGATCTACAACCTCAAATCTCGATTTCCTCTTTGGCCTCGTGTCCCGATTTAAAACAAATCGGACCTAGCAACACTAGGCGTAACCCATAACGCGGGCTACACGTGGATCCTTGGAAATGACTACCAACCTCAGATTGGTAGCCGGTACCGACGGTTTAACGTGCCCTCCTAAGCACGGAATCAACTTTATTTTCACGAAATCAGGGGATACAACCTGCAATGTCCTAAAATAACTGAGTAAAAAGTGCATTTAGATCACGATGGCAGTTAATTGAATACCTAATGGATTTTAACTTTGACTTTGTTAACGCAATAGAATACACAGACCGAATTCAACGCAGTGTTGCCACCTCAGCCATTTGTGCCTAGATCTAGCACTTTTTAGTATAAGTGAACTCCTTTTTAACGATTTACCCACGATATCTAGTCTTTTTTACTGTTTTAAAAATATTACCAGATTATAAAGTTTTCGATATGCTAATAAATCCTTCTTTGCTAATTCTATATGTTCGTTATGATGGCGTTTTTTTAGACGCTAAAAAACGGTTTCATGTCATGATTATTCAGCAGTTTTAGAACAGAAAATCTTTTGATGCTTAGGCTAACCTTATCTAGCCCACACAAACCAAACATTTCTTTGTCTGCTTTATATAGTTATATTTGGTAACTTGATTTATTGTAAGTTAAATTCTTTTAAGCTACGGACAAGCGTAGTCTCCAAACACAGGCACCATTTTCTTAAATGGGGGCTCCAATCTACATTGTCACTAGATATAAGTTTTTACTAAAATAACAATTATTTTTATGTTTTAGAATCCTTAAGATTCACGGGCCAAATAGTGGCCAAATAGTTATTATTAACACTGATTCGACGTTGAACAGTTCAGTTCGGTTAGCTCTTGCTTAAATCCAACAAATTAGAGCATGCTTCGTGACCTGTACGCAGCTAGCATGATGTATGACACGGATGCCCGTCCAACCGGACATGCGTAGGTACCAGACATTCGTGCGAGCATTATTTTGTAATGTAATTTATCTTTCATTTTTTTCAAGTCACATAAAACAAATTATGTAATCGTGTTTATGACATGACTAGGTGCTGGCCAAAAACACTAAAAGAAATATATTTACTAGGTGGTAGACCCGATACTGAGTCGTCTGAGGTACCACCGCAGTACCAGATATCGTCCCGTGAAATAGAAGTTTTGTGTACTACTGTGTTTCCGGATGAGGGCACTGTAGCTACTGAAATTACCGGGTATGAGCGACCTAACATCTGTTGTCACAGGTGATGGGTGGGAGAGGATAATAACTGTCTATCAGTTGTTGGTCTCCTTCAATGCTGCTCTGTCATGGTTAGGCGTATCACTTACCATCAGGTGAGCGTCCTGACCGTCCTGTACACTTACAAATATTTTTAAAAAAAAACCTTAATTAAAAAGTTAAAACGTCAGAAGGGTGATTTGTTTCGCGTTTATATTATTAGTATGGATTGTACTCATTTATGTAGTTAATTAAGTTAGTACCCACTAATTCCTCGACTAATTCAGAAAGCAAGTAAATACTAAACAGTGGATCGTTTTCGTATTATCTTCCCACGAAATTGTCGTGTTCTTTTTCCAGCTTGAGTTGACTAGCAGCAAAGAAAAACGTACTCAGACATGCTTCGAGAAAAAGCTTTTTCTAATCTGGCAAGGATTGTCTATGCTATTTATCTCTTAAAGCCGACTCGCGCTTGGCCGCGGGAAAACATCATTAATTTTAACTATCCCATCCAAAACGACCTGACCCGTATAGGGTTGACAATGAAGAGTTTAAATTTAGGAAAAGGTGGACCTAATAGTAGAGAACACAACTACTGTATCATGAGTTACAGGTTCTTAATCGGGCAATATAAACAATTTGTGTGCATGAACATGACTGTCTGTACTTATAACACACGCAAGCACGCACACATATTTATACATCATCATCTCTCATTAAACGTCCCCATCGAGAGGCACAAGCCTACCCGTATAGGGTGATTAGGCCTTAGTCGTCCACGCGGGCCCAGTGCGGATTAGACGACTTCACACACAACCTTTGAATCTCTTCGCAGGCGTGCATGAACCGTAAGAGCGTCGGATAACGTACATGTAATTTGGAAAATTCGAAAACATTGGTACGTGGCGGGATTTGAAGCTCAGACCTCCCGATAGGAGGGCAACAGTACACACCATTGAGCCACCGACGCTCATATATTTTATACATATATACTTTTTTGGATTTTAGTTTCAATATTGTAATTATTCCTGATAACTGCGACACTTTTAAAAAAACTGAAACAGATCAAACAATTATTGTTTCTATGTTCTGTTTTCATATTATAAAGAGAAATGATTTATTAGAATTGAATAGGCTCTGAAACTATTGAACCAATTTGATAAAATCTTCCACCGTTAAAAGCACCTAGTGTCATTTGTGCCATTGATTAGTACATAATCCTTGGATATAGACTATATTATATTTGAAAAATAAAAACGGATTCTTCTTACAATTTGTGACACAACCATGCCGTTGTGTGGAAAGACCTATGTACTACATTGCGGTGTTATAAGCTTATCGACTGATAAATTAAAAGTATAAATAAATCGATCATTTATCAAGGTTGGTTTAAAATAATCCTGCACATATAGCTAATAGACAAATAACTAATTGTTTCAGCCTAAGCCGCATTACAGAACATTCCAAGTGTGACACGGACCGCGTGAATATTTATTTATTTATTTCAATTACATATTAATATTATGGTTATTTTATTATAACTATATCCTGCCATCTTGCCAGCCCTTGTTATATTTCAAGGCAGAGGGTTGGTCGCCTCGGCTTTGTGTAAGTAGCATTAAAATAATACAAATTGATGTCCCGACCGCAACTCGTTATTTACATTGTTCCAATAAAGGGCTGGTTTTCATAATCTTATTGTTATTGAAACTTGAATAAATTCTATAATTTACCATTTGTTTTGCCTCGAAATTCTGTTTGAGAGTTTTTAACCGATTTCTAAAAAGGAGGCTACTCATTTTGACCGTATATACGCATATCTTTTTTATGTTAGTTTGCGGATGTCGTCGTGGTATATTAACCGATATTTATAATTCTTTATTTTTTGGTAGAGAGGATCCTTAAGAGGTGCACCTATGATAAGGAAGTCAGGATCTGATGATGTTAGACCAGAGATTTTTTTTGTGTTTTTTTTTTCGGCTATCTCCATCGTACTTCAGCGGTGGTCCCATGATATAGAAGTCAGGGTTTGATGGAGGGAAACCAGAGATTGACAAAGGTCACATATACTCGCTTAAGGTTTATGCTCAAATACTCTTTTTCTTTGCTACGACGTGTACTAGAATTTGAAAGCTCTAAGTTATCTTATTTGGAAATTCAAATTTCATTTCACCTCATTTAATCGGATGAAGCGTACTGATCTTAATTTAAATCGTATCTGTATAATCATAGGGCTGAATATAATTTGTTGACACAACCCGTATGTGTAATTTGTACGTTCAACATTTTGGATTGTTCAAACAAGCTTTGCAATACTTACTCGGAGTTAGTAGAATTGCTTTTAAGTCGAGTTTACGATTTCGGGGTACTGCTGTAATCTTGTATTTGGTATATAATCAAAGTGACTAAGATACAGAAAATATACGTATTAATTTATTTGATCAATTATGCCGGCTTACAGATAGCTCTAACACGCCGACCAAGTCAAACAAAATATCATAACAAGGAAAAAAATTAACAAAAAAAAAAAAAAAAAAAAATGGAATACGATACATGCTCAGATATTCGTATATGTAAAATCAAAATAGAATTCAAATTAAATATCTAGTCAAATTAATGACACAAATGTCAAAAGAAATCATTAACATTATATTATAACTAAAACTTAAAACTACTTTTCCTATAGGATTTTGTTTTTACAAACCTCTTCAACCTATCGCAGTCTACTGCGGGACATAGTTCGCACCCATTTTGCACCAGATATCCCTGTCCTCCGCTTTTCTCATCCAGCCTTCACCAGCGACCTTTCGCAAGTCGTCGGTCCATCGAGCCGGAGGGTGTCGGGCTTCTTACGTTATGCTTGTCAAGACTGGTTTACAAACATAATAATAGACTTAACTGGCGAACTGTATCTTCCAGAGCAGTGCTTGCTTATCTTAACTATATATAAATAAAAATAAATAAGTCAATCGCTATACCTATATAAAATAAATATATAAAATTATTATTTTTTATTTCTCGGCCTGTTTGTTCCAGCTAATTTTTGAAACGGTTTAACCCATATTGACGGCATTTCACTACCGAATAGCTGATGTAAACTAAAGCTGCTTTAATTTCTACGTGGACAAAATCGAAGCACAGTTAGTAATTTTCCATCTTTCCATAATATTTTTAAAAATAGCTACGAGAGTACAGTGGCGCAGATGTTATTAGCTCGTGTTCCCGCGGGATGTACGTCCTGATTGGCCCGGGACAGCAACGAGACAAACAGACTACCGGGTTACTTCTGGAATGTCCTGTAATGCGGCTTACGCTGAAACAATTAGTTATTTGTCTAGCTGTAGTTATGCCTGTGCTAGATTGTTTTAAACCGACCTTGGTTATGATCGATTGATTAATACTTTTGATTTATCAGTATATAAGCTTATAACGCCACAATGTACCTAGTACATAGGCCTTTCCACATGGTATGGTTGTGAAAAACTGAGCTGCAACACACTCGACGTCTTTATGCGGATGAGCCTTAATTACAATGATATTATTAAAATGTTAATGTCACCGCTTGATATAAAAATGTGTCTGTGTGCGGCCACTGCATTTGGCACACATTTTCGGTTGTTTTGTGAGCATTAACGTATCTCTAGTAAATCTATGGTTAACGACTACTAACTAAGAAGAATGAAAAAAATAAATATAAAAATAAAAGTTAAAAAAGGGTTGATTTTTTTAAATAACACTTAATGCAACCTAATACTTCTAAATAACGAAGCAATTTTACATAATTTTCGATCACCATCCGTGATAGACTTAACTTCTACGATCGTCAATCACCAGCACAGCTGCTACACCCTCAGGCACTAAAAGACATTCAACATCTTACCAAGTAATATGAAACAAATCATCAGTTACAGTCTAGACTATCCCAGCTTACTGTTCACGACCTTTGGGACTAGTTCTAAATAGGACATGATAAATAAGGCTCAAAGAAAATACTAGGGATGAAAAGTTATCAAGTCGCCGTTAGCTGGAATGGGGGTAATAAATCCTTACGTACGTATGCGCACCGCAAAAAGGAATGGAAGTCTTTGCCTCCTTATGTGTTCCCGATCATTACACCTGGCCGTCTTCAAGGCAAAAGTGAATAGGACTGTTCTAGGCAGGCATGAATCCACCTCGGGCCACATCATCACTTACCATCAGGTGAGATGGCGGTCAAATGTCTGCCTACAGAGGATAAAAAAAATGATTTAATGATGATTGTTGGTAAAAGAAATATAATATATGTTTAATTGTAGGGATGTTTAATATCTTTTTAATTTAAAAAGCGCCTGCTAGAAAAGCCTGTATTTTTATTGATTTAGATTAATTTTCCTTTTCTCTTACTTGATTTCAGCCTAATCTTCTCATGGTCATGCTGTAGAAAGGCCTATGCTCTGCAGTGAAACGTTAAAGGCTGTTGAATGTTACCGTTAGATTACAGCTTCGAATGATATCATTTGAATTGTTTTTTGTGCGCCATAAATACATTTATCGCACTATATATTTCGGATATCTAAATAGTCTAAATACTCTGTACATTTCAAATATCGGATACCTAAATAGTACTGTATTTACTTAAACTATCCCTAACTAGAACATAGCGAGGACAACGTCGCTACCATATGTTCGTCTAATGACATCTCAGACACCGCAACTTCCTACAAAGTTTTGTACAACATGCCGTCGAAACTTCACCAAAAACACATGCGGATATTAAAAAAACTTGTATAAGTGTTGTTAGAGGATGTAACAACTTTATACACGACTGCACTAGCCGCAATATGATATGTTAGGTCTCTTATACCCGGTAATTTCACTGGCTACAGTGCCCTCATCCCGAAACACAAAAGTGCATAATATCTAGCACTGCAGTGTCATCTACCTAGATGACTCTGTATCGAGTCTACCACCTGCCTCTTTCAAGCACTGAGCAAGTAATACTTGCTCCCAAGGTGCAACTGAATTATCTGTCTTTTTTATTGGCTCGTTTTCGGGTCTTTGCTGTGCGTGCATTGTGACGTATCTGCTTCTTTAATAATATCATTGTTCTCAAATAATGCGTGTCATATTTAGTGTGTCAATAAACATTCTTTCTTTCTTTCTTTCCCTCATTTAGATCTTATATATAGCGAAACGACTTAAACAGTTTACTTATATTTCCTTGATCAAAAGTATCATTTTCGGCTAGATGTTTAATTATCCAGCTGAAACTGCTGTTAACTACGCGAGTCATACAAAACATTTTCCATTGCGCTTGTGTTCCGTGCAGTTCCCTACTCTTAATGATACAGTTAAATATACTTTCCCCACAGGCTATTACAAATAAGGTTGGCACTATGCAATTTCCTTCTGAGGCTGAGAGCTATCTGCCCTCGCTAAATGTCCGGTGAAGCTACCCATAAAGGAGATTCAAGAGCAGTGATAACTTGGAAGAAGAAAAGAACTATTTTATGAACTTCATTATTATCAGCCTATAAGATTCACTTAAGTGAACAGGCTTCCCGCCAGCGTAGCTTTGATGGCATGGCAGCATGAATGATGATGTCGTTTCTAAGCTGAAGAAAATGTTTTATATATGTAATGGATACATATAATTTATTTATTTAAACTTAATGCACTATACAAAAATACAGTACAAGGGCGAACTTAATGCCTAGAGGCATTCTCTACCAGTTTACCACAAGGCCATGCAGAAAATTAATAATAGGTGTGGTAAAAAAAAAATTAATAAAGAAACTTAAAAAAAAAGAACAAAGAAGGTTTAAAGAAACTAAAAACGATACTAAAAAAAAAAAACTCAAATACTTATACTTATAACAAATATATATAAATATAAAATATAATTCAATATATCATCATCATATCATTAAATCATTTATGTATATATGTGTGTGTGTGTATGTATGCAGTATATGTGTGCACACTGTCTACCTCTCACACTTAATTTCCTTTTTTTAGGCCTGTTGGAAGAAATTTCATAATGAAATAAGCAGTGCCTTTGTACAATTTTTTCCATGTACCTGTTCTTTATTGTATAACTGTGTGCATAAATGATTAAATAAATAAATGAAGCCTAAAATGACCACTGCTGAACGAAGGCATTCCTAATGATTTCCACGTGGGCATATGTATGATGTATGACACACATGATAATGTATACAAATCTAGAAACAAATTATATTAGAATGACAAAGTGTCCCAAAAACTAAGAAAAAGGCTTAAAGTTAAAATAAATAAAACCACTTGCTTGATTGTATTTAAAGTATCAGAATATAGTATTTACATCATCATCAGCTCATTAAACGTCCCCACCGAGGAGCACGAGCCTACCCGTGTAGGATGATTAGGCCTTAGTCGTCCACGCGGGCCCAGTGCGGATTGGACGACTTCACGCACAATCTTTGAATCTCTTCGCAGACGTGCGTGAAGGTTTCCTCCCGATGTTTTCCTTCACCGTCAGAGCGTCGGATAACGTACATATAATTTCAAAAATTCGAAAACACATTGGTACGTGGCGGGATTTGAACCACATTCCTCCTGGTAGGAGAAACAGTCCAGATCATTGCGCCACCGACGCTCTCTAGTATTTACATGCCGAGATCTAATAGTATTTCAGAAAAATCTTTACACCGACATACAGAACACATAAACATCTACATAGAAATTGACTTGTGTAATTATTTTCAATCTTGAACAATAATTTAGTCAAAAATATAAAATACTGTTTCTACTATGTGCATATGTTTATTATTTACGCATCTATATAAAACTGCTTGTGATGGTCGTTAAAATTAATTACCGGATACGGCCCGTGCCGGACGTTTCGACCTGTATACCGGATATGCCTTTTAGTGCAAAACTGACAACGCTGGCTACGTTAAAAGCATCTTTTTTGTTAGTAAAAGGAATATTTATCAAGGGATAGTCTGGTTGACCTAAATACTATCAGGTATAAAAATATAAACATTGTGGAAATATTATGACAGAATTATAGTTAAGAACAAATAAATATCTACAAACATATACACAGCGCCATCTAGCCTCAATTTTAGGGAGGACTTTGTACTATGTGTACCGTACAAATAAACATGTTAATGCACACAAGTGTGTACTGTACAAGAATCGAACTTTCTTGATGGAATGGCCGCTTTCTCAAAAATAGTAGAATATATTCCTGGATGCGGCATGATTATCTTAAATAATACGTATGTTTTTACAAAAAAGTATATAAGTCATAAGGCCTGCGCATGCCTACAAAGAAATTCAAAGGTGGTGCGTGAAGTCGACTAATCCACAGTAGGCCCGTGTGGACGACTAAGGCCTATACGGGTAGACTCATGCCCCTCGGTGGGGACGTATAATGAGCTGATGATATAAGTATATTTATCCATTGTTTAGTTCCCATAGGACAATCTCTTTGCATAAATTGGTGCTAGATGGCGCTGGGTGATTGTCGTATGTTTATTTATTTATTGACAACCCTAAAGGAGCGCAGTCCGGTGGCAGTCCAGATCAGCACAACAATTGGAATTCGCCAAACTCAAGTTAATAAATTCGAACTAATTGAATGTAATTAGTTGGCCACTTTTTGCACATTAAACAACGGTCTTTAAAACAGTGTTCGTAAATTACAGACTTGTTTCGTTTATTTGGTAAGAAACTTACTGCGGTTTTACTAAGGATTCGTGGACTAAACAAATTAATTTTTAATTTTTCTTATAGTAACTTAGAAAGTAGTAAATTTAGTAAGTAAATAAGGATAGCAAAAGTTCTTCTTCAGAAGTGTTATATTGATGACCAGACCAGTTTAAGCTGAGGTTCAATTCCCACTCTGGGACGTCCTAAGGCTCGTTGTGTAAATGTTTTAGGATGTGAGCCATCTGCGCTCGCCAATAGCAGATACAGCTGTAAAGGCCATCTGCGGCCAATAACTATAAGTGATTCCGAAAGTTTTATATAAACTTGGTCTTCTTACCTGACTTAAGTAATATTATAAAAACTGCCGCCATGTTTAGCTAAAGTCCTGATTTAGGTTAACCCACCAATTCGCATTGGGTCCGCTGGGTTTACGGCCCAATCCCCCCATATCTATGCTGTGGGAAGGCCTGTGCCATGCAGTGCGCCGTTATAGGTTGATGATGAAAGTCCTGAAGCATCATCCAAAGCAAGGTATAATACCAAAACTGTGCAAAAATCGCAAAGTTAATTCTAGTTCATTTAATTCCAGCCCACGACATTTATGCTCCATGATGTAATTAATCAATTGATTCCAAAGGGATCTCATACAGTATGGCGTCTCACTCGTCTGTATATCTGTCTAGACGAATGTCAAAAGGTAGTTGTCCCTTCAAAAGAGTCCCTGTTATGTAAATTATTGATAGTCTAGTTTGCGCAATATAAGAGTCCAGGGACCGTTTCTTAGAAAGGTGAGGTTATCATTTCCAACTTTTGATGGTAACAAAATAATATTGACGAAGATTTTTTCAGTTTCTGTGTAGTGACAGCAAATTATAATATAATTGCCTGAATAGAAAAACGATTGCGTGCTTCTGCCGTGACGCCAAGCTATTCCGTCTCGGCTATAACTTTAGGCTTGTCATTTACACCTACCAGACAGCATTGGGTCCGTGTGCAGTTTTTTTTCCACTGACATTTACACAGCGCCATTTAGCCCCAAGTTGAGTGTGAAGCCTGTATATGGGTACTAAACAACGGATAAACATACAACATTTTTTTTGTAAATACATACATATTATACATTGAAAACACCCAGGCTATTACATACAGACATGTTCATGCACACAAATGTTTGTACTGCCCGGGAATCGAACCCGAAACTCTTGTTGTAAGAGCCGATATCTCAACCAATCACACCACATGGGTCGTCATAATAAAGTCAACACAAAAGATATTACCAAGAATACATCTTCCCAGTATCGGCAGTCGAGCAAAAAGTATTTAGTTATATAATAAAGAGCCAGTAACATCAACGGACCTGAGAAGGGAGCGTTCGGTCGTAAATCATCTACAGTTACTTTTTTCATATGTGCCCAGCGCACTGAACATATTCTATATTATCTATGGTGGTATTTGACAGACGGCTTTGACGTAAAAAACGGCGGGAAAGTTGGTAACAATGTGACACGAGACGAAAAGCCGCATTTACTATATGTGGGACATAGTAAAGTAGCCTCTTACCTCTACGTGTGATGTCTGCTTGTTTACTGAGTCATCATCATCACCATCATTACAGCCTAAATGTCCACTGCTGAATGAAGCCCATAATGAATTTTCATACGGACCGATTCCTCGCAGTTGACATCCATCTGCTACCCGCCATCTTAACCAGGTCAACACTCAATCTAGTTGGGGGTCGTTCTACGGTTCTTTTCACTTATCGTGGACGCCACTCGAGAATCTTTCCGCCCCATAGGCCATCGGTTTACACACTATGTGCCCTGCCCACTGCCACTTCAACTTGCTGATCCTGAGTATTTATAATAAAAATTAAAGAGCTCCTTCATAAAATATAGTAATAACTTCACATAAAACTAATACCGTCATTAAACAACAATTTTGTTAACCATTACTTTTATGCCCTCTAATTTACGATCAAATGATCTGTCATCTGTAATGACTTTCCTCGCTATTATAATAGATGCAATCAATGATATTCTTTATTAAAAAGAAGGGTGCAATGATTTGTGTTGCGATTCTAATGCTATGAACTAATCGCTGCTTGATGCGAGGAGGTTGTATTTTGAGACTTATTGATACTCCGTGTATAAATTTAGGAATATAAAAATTTAACTGTTTTTTTAATTCATTTAGAACGGACTCAATGTGTGCCAAATATATCTATACATACCCAGGATTCCTCCGAGTTTACATATAAATAAAATGGAAGAGTGCGTTGTTATATTGAAATAATATTTTTTTCATGCGTATATATAAATATTGAAGGATAAGACAGGCCAGTAAATTGCTGGAATTTGTGACTTAAGATCGTTACATCATAGTTTTGCAACTAAATGCATGGAAAAAATCTCGACAGTTGTTTCGACCTAAATATTATTAACGTTTAAATAAATAAAAAACTAATTGTATCCTCAAGTACCACCTGCGTTTGATAAAACAAAATTTATTGTTTTACACTGTAGAAGCCATTAATCTTCTAAGATTAATAACTTTTAGCTGAACAAAAAAATACTGAATTTTCCAAGTTATATCGTCTCTGGTATACTCTAATATATTAAATTCTATCTTTGTTTTAGGTAAGGGAGCCGAAGAGTTTGAAGTGATTATTTGTTATATTCAAGGTAATTTATTTATGTGTAAATTAACAAAACTGTCAAAACAACACTTTTATGCATAGGTAAATGTTTTTTGTTCCTTACATTCAATTTACAGCATTAAGTAACCGATACTCATGATTGTACAGTTACAAAAGATGGCTGCTTTATTCGAAATGAGACTGGAATTCCCTTTGAATTATTCCCCGTTTAAAAGGCCCGGTAACGAATGTGTTTCCCTTAATGGATATTTTGTATGCTTCGACTCACTCCCTTTTTTGTGAGGAAAAATTGTGAATTATTATTTATTCCACTGTGGCTTGTAGTGATGTTAGGACAAATGTCGATATTTATTTTCTAATATTGGTGCCATTAAAATTATAGCTTTAATAAAACAATCAACTTTTTCATCTTATTGTGTCTATCGTACTAACTGTTTATTAAGTTTACGTTTTAACCGTAGAAGTAAAAATTCATTACATTAAACAAATAAACCAACCTATAAAGTGCTAGGCACAAATCTGCCTAAATCTAGTTACATAATAGGGCCCTTTAAAAATTGATATAGGTAAGTACATGTATTACACATATAAAACATTGTATGCAAAGGTAGCAAACGATTAGCAACTATTGTCCTACAAGCAACATCGGAATCAAAACTATAAATAATTAAGGAAAGTCACAAGTTGAAACAGTATAACTTATATGTGTAGTACTAATAAGAAATAGAGACTACACTGAACTATCATCAACAGCATAATAAACAGATCGATGAACAAAGTCCAAACTCAAAATCCATTCCATTCTTGTCCATCCCATTTTCCAAAATCCAAAAAAGGATTTACCTTCAACTGATCACTTACGAGTATAATCAACAAAGTAAATACTATCGATACACGACTACATCCCTAGCCGTCATCTTTCGAGGCGAATTGCGGCAAAAATTACACTTCCAAATAATCACGACATTGTTCACGGGCGTATTTAATTCGCAAAACCCGAGTGAACTAGTTGAAATTGCATTTTGAACGGGAAACAATGTTTTAAAACTACACGAAATAATGTGCCATATTTGCAGTGCTCCATTTACCGTGTTTCCGCTATGAAAATAGCATGTTTATGAAAAAAATATTATAGAGGTTATACGACAGTGCGGTATTTAAATTTGTTCCGTTTTACTAATTTGTCGATATTTAATCGTTCAGCGTTTAAAGATCTCGTATATATAGCACATAACTACCCACTGCAAGGCACAGGCCTTCCCGCACAGCGTAGCTATGGAGATATTGGTCCGTAACCCACCATAGGAAATTCGGATTGGTGGCTGATAACTACTACCATCCTAACGTGCCTTCCGAAGCATAGAATCATTTTTCTTTTCCTCGTTCTTTGCAGACAGTCAGATGAGATTGCAATGTCCTACCTAAATTGAGAAAAACCGCACAAAGTGACTTTCACTATGTGTCTCCCTGCTGAATTCGATCCTACGAGTTTTGGACCTAAATTCAAAGCCCTACCGAGCATGTCCGAGTCCTTTTTCTCCCGAAATGTATACGAGGTTTCCCACCCCTCTTTGCAACGCTCTAAAGCTCAGATTTGAGTCCCACTCTGGAAGGCCCGTAGGCTTGTAACATTATTTTTAGAAATAATCTTCACATCCTCGTGCCGCAAGCGAGTTTTTGGTTTAATGTATAACATGTTTCAAAGTTAAGTTCCTAATAATCAGTCCATTACAAGTAACAGAAAGCCGGGGGCTTCTTCGTGGAAACTTCGAGCACTTTAAAGTAACTTTATTTCTAAATTTATCCAACAGGAAATTGAACCCGGTACGCGTAGTCTCGCCGGTAAAATTGTTAGATGTTTCCGTGATGAAATTAATATTTATTTCAAGCTAATTAAGGATTTTATGCCGAAATTAACTTTTACATGCCTAAACTAAAGTCTAGATTGGAATAAAGGACAATAAGTAAAAGAAGGATTTACTTAAACATTTATAAACACTTCTTAAGTTTGAGTTTGTCACACTTTTCAAAATAAAATCGTTATGTTATCGTTATTTCATAAAGACGTTTTTGTTATTTAAATACTCAGATCATATGAACGAAAACCTATTATTACTTTAACACGAATTTTACTATCCAAATAACAATTGTTCACTGAAATATTAGATATCAAAGAAATTACGAAATGTTTACTTGGATGGCAACAAATATATTTTTCTCTTTAGAGCTTATTTTCGCTGAACACAAACAACTATTCTTAACATTAAAAAGTAAAGAAGAAAATGTTCCCAGAAAATGGCTCTGAAGTTTGGCCGAAAAAACAAAAGCATCGTTGCCTTTTTTCAACATGCACTCAATCTCCCTCACACCGAACGTTAACAGCTTACCTTTTTTCACTTAGATATGACACAACCAATGTTGCCAACTCTTATTTTTCCCTTTTTTCATTTTCTCGTCGGCTTTACGTTTCGCGCATAATCTCAGCGAATATCGTCCGTTGCTTTTGGCTTTGCGCCCACTAGATCTGTGCATAGACGAATGCTAGTCAGGATTTTGCATGAACTAAACATTTGTACCGGAGATAACAAATCTAGAATTTATTAATAGTCAATTCTTAACTTATTGCAGTCCACTGCTGGACTTAGCTCTCACCCATTTGTCCGCGTTTTTGCCTCCGCTTTTATCATTCAGTCTCCACCGCGACCATTTGCAAGTAGTCATTCCATCAGGCCGGAGGGCGTCCTACGCTACGCTTGCCGAAACGCGGTCTCCACTTCAGAACTCGTCTGCTCCAATAGCCATTGGTTTTGTGACAAACGTGACCAGTTCACTGCCTCTTCAACTTTACTTTTTTATTACTAATATGAACAAAAGTCGGTACAGACTGACACTTAACCCCTTGAACGCTGGGTATCAGATACAATACAAAAAATATTGTGTCTGGCGCCTTAGGGCGTCATTAGCGGTTAAAGGGCTAGTAAAGAAGCTGTTAGGAATTTAGACAGAGGCTACGATATATAGTCGAGATAACTTTGATAAGAGACAAGTAAAGAAGAAGGCACGAGTGGTTATGATTGGGCAAGATAACGACGCAAAAATCTTATGCAATATTTTGTAAAACTAACGCTAACTTTTAAATACCTTTAAAACTTCCAAGGTTAGCCTATCCATCAAATAGCTAGGCACATAAGCAACTTAGGCCCTTTGAAGAATAACACTTTCAATCCGATTAAAGTTTCGTTAATAAAAGTTACCTACCTCAATTTCCATAAAGGAAGTTTAAATTTCCCTTAGACACCTCTCCTGCTAAAGACTGCATTTACTTTATAACCAATCTACAAATTACTTTTTCAAAAAGTTTTCAAAATATACAGATTAAAATTACACGTATTAGATGTTAAATGGGGGAAACGATTCTCAAGCAGCGTCCACATAACGCGAAAAGATGCAAATGCCGATCTTTAACTAGACTGACAGATAATGGGATATCAAGCTGTGGAAACTCAACTAATTTGTGAAATAAATATCCACAGACATTCACACAGAGAAATCTAGCCCCAAATTCAGCATAAGCCTGTAATATGGATACGAAACAACGTATAAACATACTTATAGTCTTTTTTTGTAAATACATACGTATTTAATATAGAAAACAACCAGACCAATACAAACAAACATGTTCATGCACACAAATGTTTGTACTGCCCAGGGATCGAACCCAGAACCCTCGGTGTAATAGCCGACGTCAACCATTACACCAGATGGGTCCTCAAATAATAGTTTTTTTTTATTTAAATGTGAAACTGTATTGTACCGTAGAAGTCGGAAACCACGATGTAATACCCGACAACCCAAGCATTACACCACCTGGGTCGCCAGAGCGTCATTCGTGTTTCGCAGATTGTACGTAGAGCTGGCATTCTTTACAAACTTTTGGCAATACTTAATCCTACCAAAAACATTTCATGTAAAATGATGCCACGACGATCACATAAGATAACGATCATATCCTATTACCCTGTAAAAAGATATAAGATCTCATATATATAAGCGTCAAGCTTCTGAATCTACACGGCCTAACTCTACCAACCTACTTCAACGAATTCTAATATGATTAAATACGAATAGCCCAACCGACTCGCTACCATCGTAAAGATAAGGCGAATGTTTAGTCTTTGATCTGAAGTAAGCATATAGCAAAATTAAAGTTTTTGAACAAAATAATAAAGAACAAACTGCGATCCCTTTGTGTTATTCCTGCAAAATCTTTGATACTAAAACTTTAATACGCTGCTGAGCTGTATTATGAGTGTGGATACGGTGTGCTGGCTTAATAACTGAGCTTTCGACTCGATATGAGCTCTGGTAAGGTTAAGATTAAGATATATGATAGCGCAAGATGACCAAGGCGTATTGAATGGTTGAGACGTCGGCTACTACACCAAGGTTTCCAGGTTTGAACCCCGGGCAGTACGTACATATTACGGAAATCACGTAAAGTGACGTCTCCCACGGTATTCGAACCCACAATACCCGGGTCATGCAGCGATCTATACCGAACTCTGTTCCCACTAGACCACAGTGGCTGTAACTCGGTCTCGTCTACTCGTACATATTTTTGAAAAAAAAAAAGTGAAATGAAGAAAAATTGCTCTCAATGAAACAAATTATTATACAAATTAAAAAATCTGTATACCCTCTAAAAGGTACAATTAGAAGATAGATTTTTTATAGAACAACATAAATATATAAAACTTGTACATACTTAATGCTACCTTATTTCTTCTTATTTTAAACTAATTGGTTTAAAATATCTGGCAATGAGTACCAATCTCAGCAAAAAACTAGGCTATTCCAGCGCTGGTTTTCAGTTTCCTTGTTTCTTAAAAACTTTTCGTCTTGGCTAATGACCATCATCAGGTTATCGAATTGATAGAACGGTTCACTACTTACTACGTATACGATTCAAAAGAAAAATGTTCAATTTGTAGTTCACAAACTTTCATTCATTATCCCATATCAGCAATAATTTTCGTAACAAAGATATTTGTCGCGTATATTTTCCCTCATAAGACATTACAAGTTGTGAAAACTTTTATCTGTCCCTTGTTGATGGGAACATACAACTTTTGTGATGTATCATCCAATTTCAAGGCACGGGGCGAAATATTGTTATTTGAAATGCCTTTTAAGTGTTATTTATGTGTGGAGATATTCAAAGGTTATGCGCGAAGTGGACCAATCCAATATATTTTGATATCATGTAATTAATTAGAAAGTATTTTTTACGTTTCACTTAATTTCCTAACATTTGTCACATCGTATAGTCTTTTTAATAAATTCATCGATGGCATATGGCATATATATTTCGAAAGAAATCTTTGCTTTCAAATAAATTGTCAAAACTCAACTCGATTGAAACTCTGAAACTAAATACGGTGACAGTGTTGTCAGCAGCTGTCATAAAATCCTGGTGCGAAGATAGTTTTGGCAAGCAGTTGTTGTTTATGCTGTTGATAATGAAAAACTGAGTCAAGACCACCCGAAAATACTTGCATTTAATTTTAACAATACCAAATACAACTAGGTAAGATTAAGTCTATCTTTACGATAATAAAAAAAAACAGTTTGATATTGATAAATTTTAATCACTCTTCTAAACGGATTACACACCATTTTATAAGATAAAACAATAACTAAAACCTATGTATACTTATATACAAACATATAAATCTACAAAAAGTCAACACCACTTCCTCGGATGCGTTACGGTAAATTTTTCAGCGGTAGTAATAAAAATCTGGAAGTGGCACATCAAAAGTCTAGATTGAGTCCAAAACCGAAGCGAACTCGCCTCTGCCTATCTATAAGAGTGCTCCCGACGAGCCGCAATACCCTCACTTCATTATGCGACTCGTGGAACAGGACATCCTTTTGATATGTAAAACCACCGCAGTGCTGAGAATCGACAAAAATTTTGAATTCTGACCCGTTTTGATACTTCTTGTGGAGCCCCACGCCTACTGTCGTCTGCCCTCGAGTCCGCTCGTTACAACAGTCGCTATCCGCAGATCCGGCGCGAACTGCTTGTAAAAACAGACCTGGAAGCCAGTCCGACTGATTGTCGAGGATAACGTGAAGGAGGGCTTCTCGTACCTCGCACTCACTGAAAGATCCGGCGCCGTGGGACACGATAGGGGACGATAACTCACTTCAGTTCCAATACTGAACTCTGGCAAAATTTTGTAAGTCCATTGTGTGACCAATTTCAAAGTGTTGGGATCGACGTCTTTCACGCTAAAAGCCAACGAGCCCACAGACTTCTCGTGCTCCTTTTCAATCACCACCTCCGTTTCGGATGATATTAAATCCTTGATTCTGGACGTTAAACGCATCTGATACGAGCCGTCCAGGATCTCGTTGTAAGTGGCGGTTGCCGAGCCGGACGAGTCAACCAGCAAACCTTCTTCCGAGGACTTCGGCTCGAGTTCCTTGTTGATCACATGGTTAAAGCACTTATACGTGTCTTTGGCTCGGCCGAAGTTGTATTGCTGCACCAGCTTCACTTTGTCCAACACTTCCGTAGCACGACCAACTTGGCACCAGTGAAGCATACCGGGAAGACACTCTTCGCCTCGGCGTGCACGTCAGACA
Source organism: Leucinodes orbonalis (assembly GCA_019425675.1). NCBI lineage: Eukaryota > Metazoa > Arthropoda > Insecta > Lepidoptera > Crambidae > Leucinodes > Leucinodes orbonalis. Next base: position 112,830 of record PQWD01014062.1, on the reverse strand, counting down.
GTCTGATCAGTTTTGGTTTCTGCTTCTCAATAAAGATCAAGTCTTTCTTCTTGGGCAGTAGCTTTTGGAGGTTGGACACGAAGCTGCTGACCTCCTCCTTGATCATGTCCTCGTTTATGTCCATTGTTGGTTGATTTATTTTGTTAGTTGGATAACAGGCCAAACGTCATTGACCTGTCTGGTTGTATTTTTAAACTAGGAGTGAATGGCGGTCGGCCAGTGCGCGACGCAAGGAGTCCGGATGCTATTTCAGTCGGTCGCACGGTTTACTCACACTTCGGCGCCGTACTCGAGGATGCGTGAACATGGAAACCAGTTCGCTGCTACACTACAACAATGCATAACATTTACAAGCATAAATTAAAAATATTAAACATTCAAGGTGATTTATTGATTAGTATAATTTTTTTTGTAGATATATTGGTGAATTGTGTATCCATTACAAGGACCCGTATTTTTTTTACTTTTTTGAAGTTTGCATTGAATTTTAAAACATGTTTCCTAAAAAATATATCAAGATTAATGTACCGCATTATATAGTTTACATACTGAGTATTGTGCGGCTTACTTTAAACATTAATAAATAAAGATGTGATTAAAAATATGTTTTGATTTTTTATATATTAGAGGTTACCAAAAAAGGGGTTCCTAGGTACACATAAAATATACACAATTTGATATAATTAATTTTACTATATACGTGGTAGATGTCACTGCCATCTTGTTTATGTATTTTTAAATGTTAGCAGTGGCATCATCATCATCAATCAGCTCATTAAACGTCCCCACCGAGGGCACGAGCCTACCCGTATAGGGTGGTTAGACTTAGTCGTCCACGCGGGCCCAGTGCGGATTGGACGACTTCACACACAACCTTTGAATCTCTTAGCAGGCGTGCATGAAGGTTCACGATGTTTTCCTTCACCGTAAGAGCGTCGGATAACGTACATATATTTTCGAAAATTCGAAAACACATTGGTACGTGTACCTTAGCCCTCCCGGTAGGAAGGCGACAGTCCACACCATTGAGCCACCGACACTCAAGCAGTAGCAGTGGCATATCACATACAAAATTATATTAAAAAAAACTAATTTAAATTGAATTATCTTACCGTGTTTATCGGAGACCTTGGCGATAAGCAATGACACCAATGGTGTCATCTGTACTAAAGTCGACACAGAAATGTCCATTACGAACATATCAACTATTCTAAGAGTGTTACGTCACCGTTCGATGATCTTTGTACCTAGTTATGTTTGTGGTATTGACCGTGATTATTTAATGATGATTGGTGCTATCATCTGCTGATCAAATACGAGTGAAGTGCTGCTGCCACAACTGTTGTAAATTTTTTTTTTCTGTTATACGTGTTGTGGCAGCCTATAATTAGGTCATCACTTAGCACTCAATTAACTGACGACCAATCTATTGTACTTAATTAACTGATGACCCACCTGGTGAATGGCTAACACGTAGACGTCGGCTATCACACAAGGGTTCCAGGATCGCTCCCCGGGCAATACAAACATTTGTGTGCATGAAATGTATGTTTGTATTGGTCTGGGATTTTCTATGTATAATATGTATTAAATTATACATGAAGCAAAAAACAAGATTGGTTTATTTAGTTATTTTCATAGTAAAATGTCATATGGTCTTCTGTTGTGGGGCTCAGCTGCTGATATTAACACTATATTACTTCAAAAAGAGCCATCCGAGCCATACATATAACCTTAGACAGTGATTCACTTCGGAAGTATTTAAAAAAATCGATATTTAACAGTAGCGTCTCAATACATTTACCATAATCTAGTTTATGTTCACAAAATCTACATTTGTTTGAAAAAAATGTTGAATTATCGAATGGATCTTTTATTATATTGCCTATTAGCAAACTCTGTATGCGTGTTCACAAAAATGTGTATGTGTTCGCTCTCCCTATTCTGTGACATACACATATACATTTGTTAATACATTAAAATGCTTACTTCATTTTGTATATCCGCCAATACAGCACACGGATGCCTTTCCCTGCCTTTAAAGAAATTGGTGTAATCGCCCCATGGGGTTGAAATAATCCAACTGATCGAATTAGGTCAAACGGAGTCAGTTTTTCAGGTTTTCGTTTTTTAGTATTTAAGCGGAACCCTAACTAAGACTCCATTCTCCATCTATCTGTCATATATCATATTATTAATCATGTTTATTAATGTGACATAAAAATATTTTTTTATGTCAAAAGTGAAGGGACGGTCAGTGCGCTCACTGGGTAAGTGATACGCCTACCGTGACAGATGCAATTTTGAAGAAAATTTATAACAGTAGGTGTCGTTATTTTCCATCAACACGTCTCTGTACAAGTCACGAGTCAGTAACGGTAATTTTACTAGCTACAGTGCCCTCACCCTGAAACACAGAAGTGCAATACACTTCTATTTCACGGGACGATATGAGGCACTGCGGTGGTACCTACCTAGACGACTTAGTATCGAATCTTTTCGGGATGAGGCCACTGTGGTTAGTGAAATTACCTATAAGAGACCTAATATCAATTGCCCGGGTGACGGGCGCAAAGCAGCATTGACCGAGAATAATAACTGTCTATCAGTTGTTGGTCTCGTTCAATGCCGCTGTGTCATAGTCAGGCTATCACTTACCATCAGGTGAGCGTCTTAACTGTCCTAAACACTATCACATTGAAAAAAAAATCGAACGTTTTCGTAAATCGCCATCGCAAAAACCGGCCATTGTCAAACTAGCATTTCGAGGAGTATCCAAGTCCATAATATAATTAACACTCGATCCCTAATAGGATCCGAATGGCCGGGAGGGCGCTCCCCAGGGAATATCTCCGATTGTTTCGGCTCGTTAAATTTTATTATGCCTGACCCCAATTCCGCTATTCTAAAATGCGTTTATTTGTCTCAATAGTAAAATTTTGCACACATTCGTTTTGTTTATTTGTTCTACACATCAGTAAGTTGTAGTGGCAGTGGGCTGGTCACGTATGTCGCAGAACCGTGGAGACCGCGTTTCGGCAAGCGTAGCGTAGGACGCCCTCCGGCCCGATGGACCGACGACTTGCGAAAGGTCGCTGGTGGAGGCTGGATGAGGAAAGCGGAGGACCGGGATATCTGGCGCAAAATGGGGAGACCTATGTCCAGCAGTGGACTGCGATAGTTTGGATATATTCGTTCTGTTTTAGCATTTGGCAACACTATAAGACAATTCAATCTACAAAAGAATTAACATTAAAGTTGTAGCGGAATACTATTTTTTCATTTGATTACAGTTGGATGTTGAAGTCTCAACGGTGGTCGTAATGTCAATTAATTTAGTAGAATTGAGGCCCTGTGTTCGTTTAGTGCAAAGTCACAGTTTTATGGACGTTTAATCTGAAAATGCGGACGTAAATATATAAAATTTAACTGATATCCAATAACTTGACTTTAATTCATTTCGGTCTTTATTAGCACAAGGCGTTGATTTAATTCTTAAGTAAACAGGGCTTTTTTTCTTGGCGGCAATTCATGTTTTATTTCTAGTCTAGATGTGCTGTGTGTATCTCAGTATATATTTTATTATTATCATTTATTTCTTTAAGTGCCGTACATGAAAGCTTTATCTTATTTAATAAATTTCTAACGGATTTCCATGTTAATATATAATAAAATATTTTTTCAGTAACTTTTATTCCTTATGTGCATCTAGCTAGACCGTGTTAATCATAAAACAGATGTTATAAAGCCAATGCGAGTAAAATAAAAAAATATTGATACATTAAAATAATGTGTTGTTAATTACATTTTCAATCAACAAGCCTACATCTACTTGCAGTACTCAGGCTTTACCTCACAGCATATATACGGGAAGGCCAGTATTCACTACGCAGGCCCAATCAGGACGGATGGGTCTTGACTTGCCAGGTCCGATATGTTTTAAATCGGGACACGAGGCCAAAAAACGGGATTTGAGGTTGCAGATTGAGTAGCAATAAAAAATGAGATGTGACGCTGATGACATCTCATTTTGAATTTGACAGTGACGACCAGCAATCAAACAAAGAAGCCGGAACCGTGCCTTACAGTGTCTTCTGAAGAATTACTATCAACCGAACGCGCTAGCTACACCATTAGGCCTTGTTTTCAAATATTTTGGATTTTAAAAGGATCATAAATAATATTTAACAATCAAAGTAGCCCGTTAACTTCGCAATTAGGTATCCGATGCTGTTTATTAGCCGTAAAAACCGAACGACTTCACGTTTCCCGCTTCAGTCGAGTACTATGCCAATTTATTGACTGAACACCGTCAAGGAATTGCCAATGGGCCAATAAATCCAAGACGGTGCCAATTGGTATCAATAACTTTATTTCAAATTAAATGGAACAGCTATTCGAAATACGATGTTTTTTTGAGATTGACGACTTTGGTTTTTTTTTAGTATATATGGAAGAAAAAAAATTACCTACATACTCCTTTTCTTTTTAATTTCTTTGTACTTTTACTGTGTTGTGACGTTCATGTCGCAGATGTTCGCATCGGTTGAATAAATTGATTTCGGATTTAATAAACTCAGCTAAGCAGCTGCGTCGGCTAAACTATCGAGACACTCATGAATCCTTAAAATATAATTCTGGTAGCCAAATTAAAATAGAGTGTTTTACTTTTTAGGGTTCCGAAGCCAAATGGCGAAAAAACGGAATATTTGGGGTTCCCCATACATTGAACTGAAACTCAAAATTTTTTTTAACCTAACCCCACGTGGGGTATCAATGTGTAGATCTTCAAAAATGGGTTTGAGGTTTCTAATATCATTTTTTTTATAAATTGAATAGTTGGCTCGAAGACACTTCCAAAGTTGAAAAAATTGTGCCCCCCCCCTCTAATTTCTAAACTATGGGGTTGATAAAATCAAAAAAAATATATGATGTACATTACCATAAAATCTAACAACGAAATTTAGTTTGAACGATTTCTGGAGTGTAGTTTTTTTTATACATCATAATCGGTGAACCACTATTCACCTACTACAGCTTTAATCTATACTAATATATAAAGCTGAAGAGTTTGTTTGTTTGTTTGAACGCGCTAATCTCAGGAACTACTGGTTCGATTTGAATAATTCTTTCAGTGTTAGATAGCTTATTTATCGAGGAAGGCTATAGGCTATATATCATCACGCTACGAGTAATAGAAGCGGAGCAGTAATTAAAAATGTTTCAAAATCGGGGGTATTTTTTCATACTTGGAGCTTCCGCTGCGTACGCTGCGTAAACGGTTAAAGTTACACAAAACTCATGTATGAGAGTATTGTTCTCCTTTTAAAGGTCTACAAAAAAGTCCGCGACAGCATACGTCTATCTTTTAAGGTTGGCTCACTATAACATAATTTTTGCTAATAAAAAATTCTGAAATTGACCCCGAAACCTTTAAAGTTAGAGGGAGGGGAAATCCTATGTATAGTGATAAATGAAAGTACCGTGTTATACCGAATTTAATGCGAGCGAAGCCGCGGGCAAAAGCTAGTATAAAATATTAAAGCTGGTAAAGTAGGTGCCTAAGAAAATAAAAATTACTTTATTTTATGTAAATTGCTGCTGCGGAACCCTCCACGGGCGATTCCGACTCGCGCTTGGCCAATTTTTTTCCGCTACATTCAAGCGGTTAAATATGCAAATCCAGGAAAATTATCTTCGCCAAACGTTTCCATGATAATCTAATATCAGAACCATTCATAATGCTAAAGTTAATTCAGATACGTCGTAGTGTAAACATTGCCGGGCGTTTTGCAACCGATACAACGATAGTTTATCTGTGAAACAAAGAGACGGAACACGAAAATCGTAATTTTGGATGCGTAAATTCCAGTATTCGATCATAATCAGCTGGAGATTATGAATTATCAGAGGTACTATGTATATAATACACTACTAGTAATGTCCACTAATAGGTCTATTGTTTTCATAATAATAAATTATTATTATAGTCTTTTAGTGACATAAATGGGTGTTCCAAATAGTACAAAACGTCAATTTGGAACTTTTTTAATCGATAGAGATGTTTGACCAACTGATTCATTAAAGTTCTGAATTCAATTTGTCAAAACATTAGATTTGTATACGTATTTTTTTTAATCAGTAAATTCAGCCTATGTCGTCCCTCTGCAGAGTACAGGCCCGAACACATGGCTATGAAGAGACAAGGTTGGAACCCACATCACGGGTCCAATCGATGGGTTGATACCACTATGTGGTAGACTCGATACTGAGTCGTCTAGGTAGGTACCACCGCAGTGCCAGATATCGTCCCGTGAAATCGTCACAGGAGTATTAAGCACTTTTGTGTTTCGGGATGAGGGCTGCAATGTGGGGACCGGGAGATATAATAAAACTATGCAATCGGTGTGCACTCCGAGTATAATGTCTATATCAAATAACTTACAACTAAGCTTATATACTAAATAAAATAAATAAATATCCACTGACATTCACACAGCGCCATCTAGCCCCAAGTTAAGCGTGAAGCCTATATTATGGGTACTAAACAACGGATAAACATACTTATATACATTTTTTTTGTAAATACCTACATATTATACATAGAAAACACCCAGACCATTACAAACAGACATGTTCATGCACACAAATGTTTTTACTGCCCGGGGATCGAACCCGGAACCCTTGGTGTTGCACTAACTTATATACATGTGTGAGGGAGGTTGTCTACATACACTACAGGGCACTGTAGATAGTGAAATTACCGGGTATAAGAGACCTAACATCTGTAGTCTCGGATGACGGGCGCATTGCGGCTGCGTAAATATAACTGTTTATCAATTGTTGGTCTCCTTTAATGCCGCTTTGTCACGGTCAGGCGTATCACGTTCCATCAGGTGAGCGTCCTAACCGTCTTGATGGAGCAGGCTTGGACCTTTAAAGGAAAAAGTCACAAGTTTGCCCTATATTATTATCTTACTTTAGTAATGATACCAAAACTAAGATACTAATAACATCGGATTTTTTTTACTACAATATTCACTTAACATCAGGTGCGCTGTTCATACCAACATCATTCATCATCATCATTACATCCTAATATTTTCACTGCTTAACGAAAGTCTCCCGTAATGACTCGAGACTCCTACTCGGAATGATCCCGAACAGCAAACATATACTTTAATGAAAAACTCTTCGCAAAGTTTAACAGTAAATATAAACGACTTCGCTGAGCATTTTCTTATATAAATTCTATTGCAAAATGCAATTGCGAATTACCAATTTGCCATGGCATCGACAGTTTACTGTTACTACCTAGTAATGGTACCTACACATTGTAACTGTTAGATTCTGATGTTTTTTAACACATAGTAATTTATTTATTAACTATTACATTACATTATTCGGTAACTAAAATATATTACACCCTAAACACTTAAAAATAAATAATTAAAACTAAAAAATATAATTAAAAGAAGTCCCTTTCGGCAAAGTTCCGAAAATACTGGCAGCGTTACCCTTTGGATTGCTAGAACTGATTTTTGTCCAAGGTAGTTATTCAATTGAATATTAACTCAGTGGGATTTCTAAAATTGGAGCCCTTTATTACTAAAAAGATTTTTATTCTCTTACACATTCAATAAATAAATATACATCTACGTTAACACAGCGCTATCTAGCCTTCAATATGGCGACTTAAAGAACTGATAAACATACTATGTATATATATATTTCAAAAACAACATTTTACTACGTTTTATTTACATTAAAATACAATTAGGGACAGTATGTTCCTTGGGTTCACTTTCGGAACTTTTGAAGATATAAAAGACTTCTTACATTTTCGGCTCTGTAACAGGACACAAATAGACCTAACAAATCAAGCTCTTTAGGATTCACTCAAGAAATTTGGCATTTTTTGTTAAACTTGTTCATAAATTAGAGACTACTGAGTTTCTTCCTGGATTCTTCTCAGTACATAACAACAGTCCGAACCAGTGGTAGCTCCATTCGACATTCATAAGTGTTCTTTATGGACCTAAATTAAATAAATTCATATTTATTATAATTTTTTAAATAAATGAAATGTCTGTAAACCAAGCAACATTTATTTTTTTATTAGTTATAAGGCTCTTTTTGGGTTGTTTTATTCAGACAAAATTAAATTATAACTAATTAACTCCCACTCGTCCATTCAAAGGTCCAAAAGTAAACAACATAGAAAAGCTTTTTAGGGCAAGTATCTATTTTAAGAATTTTCACAAAGAGGATGCAATTACCATTGTTTTCGTAACAATTGACGAGCAAAGACAAAATGGCGAGTTTCCTTTAATGAATTAACAATAAAACAAAAGACCTTAATTCTTATATCAATGGGTTGTTGTTGTAATCGGAAATATAGACGCTTACTCAAATGTCTTTTATGACATAGGTACACCTATTTTTCGTATCTTTGTTTTTCTTTTGAGAATACAAGTTTATTACAGATAAAGTAAAACTACTGCTATGTATCATCGATCAATTATTATTAAATAATAAAAACTCGATACTTATCAATATTCGAAGTCATATAATTTAATTTAAGAGAGTCCGGTGGCTCATTGGAGTGGACTGTTGCCTTCCAATCTGGAAGGTGCAGTTTCAAATCCCGAAAATTATCTGTACGTTTATCCAACGATCTTAAGGTGAAGAAATACATCGTGAGGAATCCTGCGTGCGCCTTCAGAGAGAGAAGAGATTCATAGGTCATGCGTGAAGTAGACCAATCCTTACTGGGCCCACGAGGACGACTAAGGCCTATACATCTTATACGGGTAGGCTCGGTAGGACGTATAATGAGCTGATGATGAAAAAGTGTACACAACAAACTTTTTCATAATGTATCAGTGTTGGAAAGCCATGCTTCAGATATCGTCCCGTGAAATACGATTGTTTTGAACTTTTGTGTTTCGGGATGAGAGCACTGTAGCTAGTGATATTACCGGGTATAAGAGACCTAACATCTGTTGTCTCGGCTGTCGGGCGCAGTGCGGCGTTGATGGAGAATAATAACTGTCTATCTGATGTTGATCTCAATCAATGCTGGTTAGGTGTATCACTTACCATCAGGCAAGCGGCCTGACCATATACATCCGAATATACAATTAGACTGGACAAGCCGCCAAGTTTATAGACAGTCCCAGTGTCGCAATTTCTTTTCGGTTCTTACCTGTGAAAAGTTATTCTATTACTTGGTAAATTTACTGATTCATTGCGATATGGCATGTTACAATTGCATAGGATGGCATTTTGGAAAAAAAACGGTAATTTCTTCCAATATTCGTGCATCTTGACTCGTCTCACAGAGCGTAAACTGGCAGCCAGTGTATGCTCGTTGAGCTTACATTTGTCGCACTTTAAACGCGGCTTGCCCCATCTCTTGCATTGGGAAATCTGTGGGCCTGACCATCCTGTTGACTTTGTTACAAAAATACGTTGCGGTAGTGAGTGAATTATCTAATAGTTCAAAGCTTTATTGTTTCCCGCTGTTAATTTCTTATTTCCTCTGCCATGTTAAAGGAACTCGTTACATCTTTGGATTTACATAAAATATGTGTTATGATTAAATATCTGCAAGCCAGACCTGTAGCTACCTACCTACTACCCTTCAAGTAGTAATATTCTAAAATTCTTTACAACAAAAATCATGAATATGAAAATATCAAATTCGATACACTAATATTTGATCGCTGGTTCTTCAATTTATTAAAAGATAGATAGAAAAGAAGATAGATCACGCTCCTCTTGCCAGATGCTGTAGAGAATATAAGAACTTCACCTGAAGGAAATTGATATATTTCACGACTCCTTGCCTAGCTTCAGACGGAAGTTGTTAGATTTATTTTCTGTCGGTGTTTAGGTTCAAAGTTATATGGACCATTCTGTCACCCTCGAGTAAACTACTAAATGCCTTGCTCGAGGTTGGTAAGTGATCCCAGTACTGTTAGTGTTTCTGATTAGTATTGTTATTTTCATTTTTAGTTTTTTATCTCATGTGTTGTTATTCTAATGTTTATCAACGTATGTGTACGCCTATAAAGGGTATATGTACCAGACCTTAACCTTTAACTAAATGTTGTCCAATGTTGTGTATATATACTGTTGGTGTACCTTTTTAAATAAATAAATAAGATAGCTTTATCGATAAAAAGAGAAATTGAAAAACTTTTAACGACTCGCCTAAAAATATTGGGAAACAATTTGAATTTATCTGTTTTTCTTGAATTATTAATTTATAGTATCCGATTTATCGCTCGCTCGCACGTGTTTATCGCAACACGCTGGACCAAGGACTTCCCTATTTTGGACAAGACAACTCGACACCTAGTTTTTCTTTTCCAGCCCCAACCATTCTTTCGCCAATTCTCTGAGACAAATTAGTTATGCACGAACATCAATATAGAAAAGTAAAAAGACAATCATTTAAATCGTAGACTCGCAGTGGGAAACTAAAATTTACATACATTATTTTCTCATTCTTACAAAAATCTATCACGGAAATATGAATTAAGGTAAGGATCAGATAGGCGTCCCTTACATTTATTCATATTTCCGTGACTGAAATGTGGTGTCTATATCTAGACTAAAGTCTATTTTATCCAATAGATGGGGTAAGTTTTGCAAGTATAGGTTGACTAGATCGCAGTGACACAGACAGAATGGCTTTTACATACGCGTATACTTAAAGAAACAAACACTCTTGTCTTTAAGTACACCTTCGAGGACATAATAATCATGGCGGTGGTCTCATTAGAAATCATATTTATCAGACTTATTATAACTTAGCCAGCTTATAGGATAGTGCTCCTTTAACAAACTCAACAGGCCAAACCACTGAAGTTTAGTATTTTAATTGTTTTTTTGTGTTTGTGTTGACGTTCATAAGTGCTTTTTGTAAGCCTAATCTGAAATAAATGTATTTGACTTTGACTAACAATAGCAGAAAATAAGCTGTCTGGTTGGTTAGTTTTATAAAAGGTATCCTAGGTCACACTTTTATTCATGCGCACCAATTCCCATTTCGGGTTTTAAATTAAAAAGATTTTAAAAGTGATTCGGTGGTAAACTCTGGACATTCGGGGAGCTTGTAGCAAGATTTAACGATTATGTTTAAAGTTTGAAGGGTGGAACCTTCTAGAGTTTTATGAGTGGCTTTGTTTGTTCATTAATGGAATATTGTTGTTGAATTTTCATGGAAATGTTATGTTTTCATGGAAATGTTATGTTTTCATGGAATGTTATGTTTCATGGAAATGTTATGTTTTCATGGTACCGTACCCAGAGCTGAAATACATTTTGTATTTTGACCAATTAGCATAATAATAATAATCTTTATTTCAGGTAAGTTACACCCATACAAATTCATCAATTCACCAAATAAAAAAAACAAAATGAAAAATTACACAATTATCACTCATACAATATTATAATTATAATTAATTATAATTAAGTGTAATATTGTGTCGTAGACGTCATTATAATGACATTAAGCGGACGGGACGATGAGTACACACACTTGGTGGTAAGTGATACGCCTGACCATGACAGATGCTGTGTAGAAGGAAACGACGACGGCCGTAATCATAATTTTCCTTCAACACAGCCCTGTGCCCGTCATCCGGGAAAAAAATGTTAGGTCTCTTATACCCGGTAATTTCACTAGCTACAGTGCCCTCATCCCGAAACACAAAAGTGCATCACACTCTGTTTCACGGGACGATATCTAGCACTGCGGTGGTACCTACCAAGATGACTCAGTATCAAGTCTACCACCTAGTGAAAGTATTAGGCCAATAGTAAATTAATAAAACAGTGCTGCAGTGGAATGTTTAACTTAATTGGTCGATTAATTTAATATTCAGATCCATAATTTGGTTATTGAACTTGACTTTCCAATTTGCACAAATAATAAAATAACAGAAAGATTAACCATAGTCATAAATCCTCCCCTAAAACAATGGTTAAGGATCCTCAGATTTATTGCCATGAAAAAAGGTGTTTAAAGGAAATTTACTTCTCATCGTTTCTGTTGGGGATTATATTGATATTCGGCGCTTTTGGTCTTTTAAGGCAAGATGATGACGATTTGTCATTGTCACGGTAATATTATTACCGTGTCGTTGTCTCGCAATGAATCATGGTTATTTTTAGTCAAAGGTTTTGTACTTAGATAAATTTCGTTATATTTTAAACATTACCATCATATTCCAATAAGGATCTCATCCAGGCAAATTTACGGAAGAGGAAGACATGCTTGGGTGTGTATGTGTAGAGTATTTGAAGTGCAGATATGTAGAAAGGCACTAAGTTTTATACTCAAAATTAAAAAAAATATCCACATACATTCACTTTTTTGTTCCATAATAAGCAAATTAAACTTTGTACTATGTAATCTCTAAGGAGTTCGAAAGTCATACCGGTAAAACATTCCAGAAAGTAATATCCTTATATTCGGGGGAGAATGTCAAATAATCGTCTTTTCTATCATGGCGAGCCTATTTTTCCTTCGTAAAATTATTTTCGAATCACCGATAGGTACTTAAGCACCTGCAGATTTACGACTTTCTTTGTTTCCGAATTTAGGGTTCTTTCAAACATAGTAAAAGTGATCCTTTATATATTTTTTCTTAATCTTTCAGGACATTTTTTTTAAACAGAAATTTGTTGTCTCTGGCAATTGTCCATGTAACATTATTAAAATAATAATATTATTATTGTATTTATTATTATTATTTCCTAAAAGCAATTCGTTTCATAAATTATTTTTTAAGTTAAATTATGAATAACCATCATCTTTAGGTTATACCTCAGATAACATAAATAAAAAAATTTTTTGAGTTTTACACTTTCCTTAATAAAGTTCGAGTTCGATCCAATTTAAGTATCAATAATATCAAGTACATAAGTAGTATTTTAAAACCCTGTAAAAAGAGAAATGGTTGTGTAAATTAATGGAATAAATTGCGTGTAAGTGAAAAAAAGAAAAGGGAGTGAGCCTACACTATCAAATTAGCAAAGAGATCATGAAAATGTACCCAACATGCTTAAAAATATTAATAAATGTTAAAGTTAATTGATTTCTGCCTACCCTTTCGATGCAGTCGCGTTTATTTAAAATTAAATTTATTGCTCATTTTACTAAATACAGCTCTATAAAAAATATTTTGTCGTTCGTTGCTTAGCCAAATGACATGTGTATATAATCACTTGTCATTTTTAAATAAATAACATAGAAAAGCCTGACTGCTATTGCTAGTTTTACAAAGTACGGAACCACATAAACTTCTATATTTAAGACCTGTATAATCCGGGAAACCTTTGTATTTGCTTGAGAGGTCGGTTTTTATTGACTACTACACGTTTCGTAATCTAAGCTTTTCCTCGAGGGGTAATATATCTGAAAGCTCGAGTACCTACTTGGCTTTTTATCTAAAATTATACGATTTACAGCTCAGAATAATTGAATGGGCAAAGGTTAAAGTTTGATATATTGCCCAATGCACTATTTGACGGATAGTTCCATAAAAAGAGGAAAACTACGACTTTCTATCTTAAACGTATCGCAGTCCACTGCTGGACATAGGTCTCCCCCATTTTGCGCCAGATATCCCGGTCCTCCGCTTTCCTCGTCCAGCCTTACTACGACCTTAACTCTACAAATATGTTTGTTCTATACGCAAAGCGTACTTACGACGCTCTTACGGTGAAGGAAATCATCGTGAGGAAACCTGCGCACACCTGCGAAGAGATTCAAAGGTTATGCATGAAGTCGGCCAATCTGCACTATATACACCTCATATGGGTATGCTCGTGCCTCTAGGGGAGGGGAAGGGGGCAATATGGAGCTGATGATGATGATCTTGACCGTCCTGTACACTTGTAACATAAAAAAGTCTCAAATCTGTAACTATATTGGAAATAGATTGTACTTAATGCAATCGCCACATTCTGTAGGTAAAATTTCACTCGTGTATCTTAAAAAACTTACTACAAAATAATATCTTAGCATTATAATTTAATTTACTCTTTATTTGAGATCGACACTTTATTAAATATGTGGATAATAGTGCTGGTTGCGCATTGACGCTAACTTAGTTAGTAAAACTTACAATTATATCCCTGTGTGTAATTGTTTGTTATCCTACATAAAAATAATAATAATGGTATATCTTTCTTCCACAGATAAAGCCGTGACAATGTGGTCAGGGAAAAAGGGTTCTGATGGGGGCACGGCTGGCACTCCCACCGCTGAGGAGGAAGTGAAAGTGGTGCTGGTTGGTGACACGCAGTGTGGGAAAACCTCTCTCGTGCAGAGGTTCGTCTCTGACACTTTTATAGAGGTGAGTCTTTGAGTAATTCTATTTTATCATCAGCTCCCCACCGAGAGGCACGAGCCTCGTACGCTGGCCGACTTCACGCATAATTTTAGAAATTCTTCGATCGGCTGCACGATTTTCCTTCACCGTAAGAGCGTCGGCTAAGCGTACATAATTATAATTTAGAAAATACATTGATTCGTGGCGGGATTTGAACCTTCACCTTCCAGATCGGAAGGCAACATTCCACATTAATGAGCCACCAACGCTGACTTCTTCTTTCCAGAATATCTTAATAATATAAATAAAATTTATTTTTAAGATAGGATACTCCGAAACCTCTATTTCAAACAAATTTGAAATCTAATAGAAGATATGTCGAATACAGCTTCTGTCTTAAAATGTACTCTAAAATTGATATTTCCGTCTCATACCGGAAATTCGAAAGAGATCGGCTAAGCTTATTGTTAAATGTATGAAAATCGTTTTGACAAACCGAAACACGAATCGAAAAAGACATTATTCTCCGTCATAACTGCCCTACGCCCGACACTCGAGACGACAGATGTTAGGTATCTTATACCCGGTAATTTTACTAGCTAAGTGCACTCATCCCGAAACACAGATTGTTAGATTTTTATAACAAAAGCATTTTATTCTGTATTTTATCCTACCCGAATATTCCTGTGAAAAAGGAAGTATAAAATACGTTTAGCACAAAAGCAAAGTATGGTTTATTTTTATAATCTCCCTCACATTCTACATTCGCGTTATCTTATGGTAAGTGTGGTGATTATTTATAACCGGGCTCGGCTAATTACCCCGTTTTACGTGTTTTGATATATATTTTAACAAGGGAAATTATGGTTTATTATACCGGATGAATGTTCAAAATTGCACGTGTGCTTGCCTATACAAAGGGGGTTTCTGCTAAAACAAGTGACATTTGAAATGCTGAACAATTAATGTTTGTGCAAATTAACTTCATGCCTGCATAAATGTACGATTCTATACCAGATCCCTAATTCCGCTTATTTTGAATTGCGCTAATAGAACCGTAATGGTGTATCAATAGTAATATAATGCACTCATTTGTTCTGTTTTAAGGTAGGATTTAATTACCATTTTAAACATTAAATTTGTACCGGAATACTAAATTCAAAATGGAATTGAAAAGACGCGTAATAGTGACGTAATGCAAATCAACAAAATTAGTCGAATTGCGACCATCATCATCAGCTCATTAAACGTCTCCACCGAGGGGCACGAGCCTACCCGTAAAGGGTGTATAGGCCTAAGTCGTCCAGGCGGGCCCAGTGCGGATTGGATGACTTCACACACAACCTTCGAATCTCTTCGCAGGTGTGCATGAAGGTTTCCTCACGATGTTTTCCTTCACCGTAAGAGCGCCGGATAACGTACATATATTTTCGAAAATTCGAGAACACATTGGTATGTGTCGGGATTTGAACCTCAGCCCTCCCGGTAGGAAAGCGACAGTTCACACCATTGAGCCACCGACACTCTAATTGCGATCACGATCGCGAAATAGATTGGGGGTATCATCGAAATATTTATGGCGGATAATAAAAAAGGTAATTTTTGTCATGCCTCCTTACAGCGATCATTTCCATAGAACCTTCAGCATAAGTCACCCGTTGAAAAGGGTGTTCTAAGCTATATTTGAATCACAGAAATAATAATAACAGGAATATTATTCTGTGATTTGAATAAAACTATATTCAAGTATAACTCACTGCAAGGCATACATATATCTTTCTACACAGCGTGGCTTTGGAGAGATTGAGCCGAAACTGGGCCCAATTGAATTAACCGTAATTATGCATTAGTGAAATCCAATTATTTATTTATTAGTAACTAGCTTTTACGCGCGACTTCGTCCACGAGGAATAGTTACTTTGGGCTAACGCTAATTTTAACCCGCTATTTCGTTAAACTGCTTTTTCTTCTAAGCTAATGCGTATCACATTCAAATTTAATGATGTAAAGGGTGATTTCGTTCAATATTAAATACTTGTGATGATATCGTATTTATTTGGATTAGAATTATGAAAACACTTTCGTAAATTATTCATTACTTTAAAAAATTTGGTTACCAAAAAATGGTTATAATGAGCTAACCTTAAAAGATATCACTCCTGAGATTAGCGCGTTCAAACAAACTCTTCAGCTTTATAATATTAGTACAGTTACAATCCGCTAGAATTAATAATCAAATAAGCCTTACATGAAGTCTAGATTAAGTTACTATCCCATTCAGTTCCTGGCACATTATTTCACAATTACTTTACCCATTCACAAAATGCCTACGCCTGACTTAGCTTGGCAAAGCATAAAAATGTGGCTTATTTGTACTCGAATTAACCACTTCCATTTAACTCGGCCAAAGTCGTTATACATGAAAATCGGATTTGAAGAGCACGGTGATTACGAGATTAGTGACGGGAAAGTCGATATCGATGAAATAATTCAATTAATTAAACTTAAGCTGGCTGCCTTTTGGGCACGTTACCAAGCAGCAGCATGACAGGGATTTTATATTAAGACATATTATACAAGTGTAATCAAAAATTTATTTAAGAAGGTATTTAACCTACATTTCTGGTTCAATAGTATCGTTATAGGCTCTCGCTTTTAGCACACATAATAGCCTGAAGAATAAGATATGTTGTAAATTCCAATAAAATAATAATATATATTGCATATTTCAGCTCTCGACGGTAACACACTTAGTGTCCTCGGTAAAGAGTTTCGATCAACTTACAATGTATATTTCAACCTAAAAGTGACATTAAAATAAAAATATTCGATAAAATAACATCGATAACGCACCATAACTATGGTACGGCTCTCGACACCTCGGCTAAGCGGATTGGGATATTCTAACGAACATTACAAATCAGCAAAAATTCATTGTCCATTTTCTTTTAATAACACTCTTAAGCGAAATGAAAATATAAAGATATCTTTTTATAATAATATTTGTGTTTAACAATGTCTTATGTAATGTTGTGAGCAATTTTTTACTAAAATATTTTTTCACGATAAGCCTATAACGTCTCACTACAAGGACAAGCCTTACCACTGAAACATACCATGAAACACAACACGGAGAGTTTAGGCTGTAACCCACCACGCGGGTTTTATGCGGATTGGTGGGTGATAACAACTACTATCCTTAGTAAGATTGCCTTGGCCGATCTGAAAGTCTTTAAACAGGCTTCGGACTTTGACAGGTCGGAGTAGGGACAATTTCGCCAGATGGGGGTTTTCGGGTGTCTTGATTTAGCCTGTCTTTGTGAAATAGCCCAAACTACGTTAAACTACTACCCATTTCATTTCATTTCATTACGATTCCCCTTGTGTTGTGTCCTACTTGCCCAACAGTGGCGTGCACAAAGACGATGAGTAGGGTATGCAAAGTGAGTGACACTAATCGCATAAACAATTAATAATTTATATTTTTGTGGAATTGAGTGACGTTGATGATAGCAGTTCGCCTATGGTTTCAAATCTGTAGAGACTAATTGGGAATCATTTAATATATTGGCGATTTTTCGGTTTGTCTGGACGTACAGGGTATGCACTGCTTATTTGTATATAATATATATATAAATATATATGGAGTGCACGCCACTGTTGCCCAAGTAGCTGTTCTCTGCAGGATTTTATGACAACGCAGTCACCGTAGCTAACTTTTGGGCTTCTACGATTTGATTTTTTTTTTGCCAACGAGACGCTAAGAAGAAGTAAGATAGCCGGGACCAAAGGCTTAACAAGCCTTCCGAAGCATGGAGCGAGTTACAAATATACGCTGACCAATCCCACGACTGACCATAGCGATAATAGTTTGACTTTTGCTCTTTTTTATTTGACAATTCGCATGTCATACTCTATGGTGAACTGACATGTCATATAAGCCGCCATATTTAATTTCAATTTGATTACATCAATTCGTAACAATACTTTGGCCGGATGCACAAAACGTGCAAGGTCATGAAGAAGAAAAAAAAAAATTCGTAACAATATCCTAGGGAAGAAATGAACGAAACAAACTTTTAAACGTAAAGTAGATTATCTTAGAATTACAGCCCTCGACTTCAGCAACTTAATGGCCTTAGGAGTCTCGGTCAAAGTTAACATGTAAATTCAAACCGGAAAGTTACCATAAAAGTTTGCCCATGAATTAGCTAGAAATGCGTGTGCGGTTTTGGCAAACAACCTGATTTTGTTTAAGTCTAAATATTGCCCGAAGTGTTTTATATGTACATATATTATGTACCCATTTATTTACGAAAAAAGTATGTCTATCAGTTGTTTAGAACAGTTGTTTACAGGAGCAGTGTACATTTTATTTAATATTTCTATAAATATCTCATCAGTCGAATTATTCCACTGCTGAACTTACCGGCGTCAAGAAAAGCGTACCACGTGTACTTCTAGGCAAAGTTTTCCCTTTTTGATACTATGAGAGGTCCGGACCGTAACTCGCAAAACATTGGTACATCGTTCTTTTTACCTTTTATTTACATTACTCAAATAACAATGATATTCTGTATATATAAAGGTAGATACGCCACCCGTGCCTCGAAAACGAACCGCCAAAGAGAATACAGTTGTAGGATCAATGTACGCTCATTCGAAATATGTGTATATGTGCTGTCGCGGCATTCGGAACACTTTTTTCGGTTATTCTGTGAGCATATCACGAATCTTTACTTTTTAGATCATTGTCAAATGACAAAAGCTCAATCACCGTTGACGTTCAAGTGATAAAACAAAAAGTTTGAACAGAAAATCGATAGAGACCGTCGCGCGCCAATTTGTCGGATGCACTGGGAGACTGTCATTTGTTTTTGTCGAACCAAGCATTTGTGTGATGACAACCCTGTATTAGTTAAATTCAGTCAACAGTATTGACAGAATATAATCACAAATTATTACTAACCAAAAATTTTAACGACCCTTTGGTGTAGCGGTTGAGACTTCGACTGCTACACCAAGAGTTCCGGGTCCGATCCCGGGCAGTACAAACATTTGTGTGCATTTGTGAAAATAAGAAAGAAAAAAAGAAAGAACAAAAATCTTTATTCAAATAAATCTGTTACAGATACTTTTGAGTCAATTGTTATTATTATTATATTTTTCATGACTACTTACCAACGGTTCGGAATAAGTAGGATCTTGGATCATGTCTGTTTGTAATGGTCTGGGTGTTTTCTATGTATGTATTTACAAAGAAGCTTTAAGCATTTCGCTTAAATTGGGCTCGATGGCGCTGTGTGAATGTCAGTGGATATTAATATTATTAATTTGGAAGAAAATCCTACATATTTTATCTCCTGTATTTCTCCTATATTACAGTTATGCATAATTAATCTTGAACGACTTGATAACTTAAATGGGTGATTCATATATTTAACCTTCCGGCTTGACTTCTGTCCTATTTCCTTAACAAACTCATGTTAATCACTCAACGAACCAGGCAATTGCGTTCTATTGCAAGCCCCCAATACATTGGAATTGGGTGTTTCTAGAACCTCTGAACCGGCGCAGTTTCTTCAAAACTGCGTCTTGCCAGTTTAAGATTTCACCTTCGCAATGCGCTGCAACATAATTGGAAAACTAACCAAACGCCGAACAAACTGCCCTTAGTCTAGGAAAGTAAACTGGATTCGTTCAAAATAAATTAAGAACTCGTAAACTCGCCACAATCGTGCTTGTTCGCTGGTTTGTTATTTTTATGTTTTTCTTTAAAAGTTCCTCAGTATGTTAATGATTGTTTAAGTATACGATGTGTTTTTAATCTTCTTCTAGCCTTCAAAAAATCATTCAAGTTCGTGGCTCTTAACTTGTGCCTACTCTGTGGTTATTTCTTTTCTCTTTATGGAAGCTTGCTTCGCTATTTTGAGTTTTTGGAATGCAAAACTGAAGAGCAATAATATTCCCTAGATCCATATTCTCATATCTTATTTTTGTATAATAAATAAGATGGCTAGCAAACAGATCGATCAGATATTCAAAATCACGATAACAAGCGTACTCGTATTCTGCATTATGCTTGTGAAAGTTCGCTGGTAGAGGTTGTATATACCAGAGATTTTTTAATTTTTGATTATTTTCCACATGTAGTAAGTTAAATTAGTATATTTTGTAATCTACCAGGTTATCTAACCCGGAAATGAATGCTCCCTCAATGAACAATAATAAAATGGTCTCAATTCCAACCCATTGTATTACAAGTTGACGGACAAACTACCATACAGCTTCCATATCGCTAGGAACCTTACACATTAACGTTCCCACTTACATCGCTTCCGCACTGTTGCCGCGTGTATAACAGCTATTACTCGGTCCAACGATTCTAAACAAGGGAAAGCGTCGGAAATGTTCCTACGAACGTGACTTGTACACCGCCCGCCGGATTACAGTAGTTGGAATTGTGACCAACTTATTAACGATTGTGCCAGTGGTAGCTGAGCTTTGGCAATTGGAAATCACGTGCGAATAATGGACCAAATTATAATTTATTGTTATTCACCGATTTTGGACAACAAAATTTGCGGTTTAGTTTTGCGATCAGAGAATGGAGATACAGTTTAAGCATAAAGGTTTGTTATTTTGGACGACAATGAAATACAAATTATAGTTAAAGAAAAAATAGTTTGATATATACATGAAATAAATTAACATTTAAAAGGGAACCTAAAGTTAAATAGGCTTTACTTATTTTTGGATTAACATGCTTTGAGACGCTGATTTTCAGCTTGATTCTTATTATTTTAATCGTCAAAATAACGCAATGAAACTGTATTTATACAAAATAATCCTATTTCTAAAATATCTTATGTCTACATAAATCTCATAGCACGACTGAACGTCCGGTTAAATTGTTATAACTATGGTTAAAAAAATTGCATGTTCTAACCTCCAAATTTTTCAGATAATGTTTTCGTTTTTTATTTTAAATAAGTCTGTTGCTCGGAGTGTAGATGTTATTAAATGTTTGTTCTAATCAAAACTATAATTTAATTATTTTTATTAACATTAATATATTTATTGACGCAATATC
The DNA here is from genome assembly GCA_019425675.1 of Leucinodes orbonalis. Taxonomy (NCBI): domain Eukaryota; kingdom Metazoa; phylum Arthropoda; class Insecta; order Lepidoptera; family Crambidae; genus Leucinodes; species Leucinodes orbonalis. Next base: position 91,383 of record PQWD01014062.1, on the reverse strand, counting down.
AGCCTAGTTCAAGCTGCTCTAAAATAAGTTTGCAATCGTATGTAATATTAGATATTTGTTTTTAAACAATGCAAAATAACCTTCCAAAGTTAAACGAGATTATTTATGAATGAAGATTTTCAATAACGTAAAAGTTTAAAAGAGTACTCGAGTTTCTTGCCGACTCTTCTCGAAGATCCTACGTATTCCGAACCGGTGATAGTCATTAAAAATATGATAATAATAACATTGACGATTCAAAAGTAACTGTAACAGAGTTATTTGAATACAGATTTTTTTCTTTCTTTTTTTCTTAACGTGCCCAAACCCAAGAGTTCGCTGGAATACTACAAATTCTGAATATTTGGAAGCTGTAGCATTCCAAAAAAAGGTACATCTAATACTAGACCGGGCGTCCATACTATCGGCGGGCAATAAAAAAAACTGGCGCCAGAACTCGAAGAATGCGTTAACAATTCATTGAAATGGAAAGGAAAAACATGGCCGCCTAATATGGCGGGAAGCAAAAAGAAAGCGAGTTCAAAGAGGCCGTAACACCTCCGATATACCCGTATACAGGCCGCTGAGTTTTGAGGCATCATTTGATAATTAATTAAAAAGATTTTTATATTTTTGTAATTTTTTTATTATGTCATTTAAAAAGTAATAATTACCTTCGCTTCTAAACCTGTGCATCAATTTAAATAAAATAAAGATAAAAAGTTAGATATTACAAAGTTCGGTGTGAGCAATCAAATTTCAAATTTCAATTTATCCATTTATGTTAATGTTGTTATCATACTTAAACATAAAATAAATATAATGGTAGATATTAATATACGAGTGCGTCCACGTAACGGAAGCGAAGCGTAGCCGACCCCAACCATGGACGGTGATCTGGTTAAGTGGCGGGTAGCAGATGATGTCAGCAAGGGATCGGTCCGCGTGGAAATCATAGGGAGCGCTTCGTTCAGCAGTGACATAATTGGCTGTAATGATGATATGATATATTCCTATTACATGTTACTAACATGTTATGGTTATCTTTTTAAAATAAGATCTCTTAATAATAACGCGATGAAATGAGTGTTGTATGTAACAGCAGTAGGCAGCGATGGGTTCATGAGAATTTTAATACCTCTGTAATATTGAATACATAATTGAATTAATTTAAATATATATTAATACAACAAGCTTTTAATAGCTATGTACTTAATATACATATCAACAATTCGTTGTCTTCTTGATTAAATATTAAAAGATAGGCCAAAAATATGAGTATGTATTTAATTCAACTTCAATTCAACTTAACCAAATATATGTGTATTTTTTTGCATAATATGAGGACCATTAATAGAGTACTCTGTATATTTAGTCCTTAGTAAAAATACTCAAGCGTAATTCTTTATTCAATAGTTAGTGTATTTCTTTTGAGAACATCCTGTATATTCTAACGACTGAATGAGCGATGACCACCCATCGAAATGTGGACCTTCCTGGAATCTCTATTGATGTGTTTTTTTTATGTTACGGATGCTTACTAGGGTAGAACAGGTATCTACTGGTCGACTACATATTTTTTTATTTATTAAAATCTTGGGCTGAAATGTGTTGATTCCAATATTGTGCTGACTACTGCTAAGAAATTCATGACAGGTTAAAGTATTCCAATTCTTTGACTAGTACATTTAACAACTATAAATAAATAAATATCCACAGACATCCACACAGCGCCATCTAGCCCCAAGTTAAGCGTGAAGCCTGAATTATGGGAACTAAACAACGGATAAACATACTTATATACATTTTTTCTGTAAATACATACATATTGTACATAGAAACACCCAGACCATTACAAACAAACATTGTTGCACACAAATGTTTGTGTTGTCGGGGATCGAACCCGGAACCCTTGGTGTTGCAGCCGACGTCTCAACCGCTACATCAAGTGGGTCGTCAATTGTTTAGATTAATTTGTTATTTTGTATTTATTTGTGTGTCTGTTTTTAGGTTCTCTAGTCACGGCAAAACTTTACTCTATCCACTTGTTTCCATTGGTCCATGGTCTATTCATTTGTAATTATATTGTTTCTAATATCCATTGACAATGCAGAAAATGTGCGCGCAAAAATAATAGAAATTTTTAATGTTCGCAATTTAAAAATGACACTTGTTTTTTTTCTATGGTTAACAATGAATTTTTGCCAATGTTTCCGTATGCTTGGAATTACAACACAATTACTGTGAACTTGTGACGGACACATCACTCCTTTTTCTTTTCAAACTACTTATTGATGATGAGGGATGAAATGGGTATAGGTCTCCCTCATTTACGCTATATGTCTCGGATAGTATTAGATTTTGATTTCACTAAAATTTTTCAGTGATTTGCAGAGTAAAGGGCACACTCAAACAAACAGAATGATTAAATATCGTGTTTTTTATGCTAGAGGAGGCAAACGAGCAAACGGCTTATCTGATAGTAAATGACACCGCCGCGCATGTAAATTTGCAATACCAGAGGGCATCGAAATGCGTCGCCGACCCTTTAAATTCGTTTTTAATTACAGTTTGTTCCAGATTATCTATTTAATCTGCTAGTCGCGTTGCTACTGGCCATTACAAATAGCAGCCATAGAGGAAACATTTAATGAAGTAGCCCGCCGCATCTAGATTACAGTTCTTTTTTTCAAATTCGAATTCGCTTATTCCCGGACGAATTTACCACGAGTTGTGGATTTGTGCTAGGAAAAGGCTAATCACTGCAAAAAGACCGACACGACATGGCTGTATATCACTTACATTATACGCGATAAAGTCTATTTTCGCATGGCGTGTTGGCAATATGTTGTTGTTACTCCGGACCAGGTTTTAGTCTGGAACGAGTGTTGTGGCAATCGGAACGTTCCGTGTTATGAAAAAAAAACAGGAGGATGCAATGTTTTGAAAGAAAGTAATAAATGTTTATTCTGTAACAGTATACAATATTACTTTATACATAGAAAATTAAATCTAAAGACACAGAAAAGGAATACCACTCGACATAAGCCATGGTGATGAAGACACCATGACGCTAGTCTTCCGTAGCTACCTTAAAAGAGAGACTACTACATACATTAACCATTACACCCATGTATGTAATGGTTTTTGGATTAACTGTCTTGAAGCACGCTTGTCGCCTGTAAATGATTTTTTTTACTATTTTGTATCAAGCATTTACTAATAAATAAGTATAAATAGGTAAATGAGTAATTAATATGTCTTAAACACGTTTAATATATAAAAAATGCTTATTAACTCTAAGTGGAGGCATTGCAATGAAACTTGTATACCTAGTTAATTGGTGACTAAAGCCTAATTATCTACATCAAAGTAAATTTATTCTTATTCAAATATAATTAGGATTCAAATTAGATCGTTAGCTTGCTAAGTGTATTAATTTTCAAAGGTCTAAGAGGCATACACTTGACCCGAATACAGACGAGCCAATTTACTTAGTCCTAATAAGTAATTACTGACTATATTTATTCAGTGAGCCGACCATTATATTTAGAGCGTCGGTGGCTCAGTGGTGTGGACTGTCGCCTTCCTACCAGGAGGGCTGAGGTTCAAATCCCGACACGTACCAATGTGTTTTCGAATTTTCGAAAAATATATGTACGTTATCCGACGCTCTTACGGTGAAGGAAAACATCGTGAGGAAACCTTCATGCACGCCTACGAAGAGATTCGAAGGTTGTGTCTGAAGTCGTCCAATCCGCACTGGGCCCGCGTGGACGACTAAGGCCTAATCACCCTATACGGGTAGGCTCGTGCCCCTCGGTGGGGACGTTTAATGAGCTGATGATGATGAGCCGACCATTTCGTACATAGAAACGGATGTTTTGTTGATTCTACGCATTGAGTTAAATAATCAATGATTCTACGTAATTACTAGGTGGTTGACTCGGTACTGAGTCGTCTAGGTAATGTTAGTTAGAAAAGAAACGATCAATTGAAGACTGCTGTCACGTCACTAATATCTCTCTCTTGACATTAGCATTGTACGCGGGAAACAGACTTATTGTAATACTAAGATTTAATCTATCAATAAATGTTGTTTAAACTTAAAGAATCATTTAATAGTCCACCGCAATTCCAGATATCGTGCCGTAAAATACCAGTGCTTGCACTTCGTCGTTTCGGGATGAGGGCACTGTAACTAGCAGAATTACCGGTTGCAAGAGATTAACATTTGTCGTCTTGGGTGACGGGCGAGACCCAGGGTTGGCAAAAAATAATGACTTCTTCTGTTATACATTTTTTCAACACTATATTTGGCATGGTCCGGCGCATCACTTACCACCAGGTGAGCGCACTGACCGTCCTGTTCACCGCTGACTTCATAAAAAGAAATAATTTGGCAAGATGAATAAGTGACGGCTTAATGACAAATTTGATGTTAACTTATTGATCAACTTTACACTTCTGTTTTTAAATCAAGTTATTTTGCAGTTATTTTTGTAATATATTAATTTATACCTTAACACATCAGTAATTATCATCGAATAAACATTTATCAACTGGCTGTTTTGGACTCGATTGAGCGGCGTGCTGAGCGGCTCATTGGCGACCCTACTCTGACTGATGCTAAGCTGCAAAGCCGAGCATCGTCGTAGAGTTGCACGGCTATCAGTTTTTTACAGGCTACATTTCGGTGAGTGTGCGATGGAATTACACGCGTTAATTCCACAGCCCCTTTTCACCATCGGATACAAGACGGAGGCGAGCGTTCCATCCTACGTGGTAGACATTCCACACATCCGCACAGCCCGCTTTGGTGCCTCGTTCCTAATGCGCACCGCAAAGGAATGGAATTCTTTGCCTCCTTATGTGTCCCGATCATTACAACCTGGCCGTCTTCAAGGCAAGAGTGAATAGGCTGTTTCTAGCAGTCATGATCCATCCTCGCCGCATCTTCACTTACCATCAGGTGAGATGGCGGTCAAATGTCTGCCTATAAAGGATAAAAAAAAAAAAAAAAAATCATCATCGTCGAGGGGCACGAGCCTACCTGTGCCGGGTATATAGGCCTTAGTCGTCCACGCGGGCCCAGTGCGGATTGGCCGACTTAAAACATTTATAATAAACGATTATTCATTGTAGTATAATTTATATTAAAATACTTATTAATTTATTTATACATTTAGTGGTCGATGCTAGTGCATTCGGTTGACAATGGCAAAAGTAAAGCATTTTTGGCATTCAGTTTTTTTCCCCTTGTTATATTAATTGTTGGACAAGTAAATTTTTTAAAAAGTTTTATTTATATCAAATGACTGTATACTGTAATGAGAAGTAAAAAAAGTACATAATACAGTGCATTATTTCAGTTTGCACAACATCTACGAGTAGGTAGGTAGTTCGTATCCTTTTACAACTCCCACGCTGTCTTTCCACCCAAGACTGCATTGATTAAGACTTTTCACCAATTTGTGGAGACCTCTCATTGAACACGTTTCATTAAAGATTTGGAGGTCTGACTGGCTGGATATTGGACCTCCGACGAAGCTAGCCATCTGGTGTTTTGAAGCGAAACTTTCTATCTGAACTTTGAAAAAACGTCATCCTGTTTTGGTTGTTATTGGATACTTTATTAAGAGTTCTTTCGGTCTTATATTTTTGTGGATTGATTTGTTTGGGAATTAGTGTATTCGGTAGACGATCTCACAAGTGTTTGACCGAAAATATTATTTTTTTTTTTAATACGAGTCAAACGAGCATACGGTTCACCTGATGGTAAGTGACACCGCCGCCCATGAACATTTGCAAGACCTCAGGTCCCAGAAATGCGTTGTCGGCCCTTGTGCGTGCGTACGCTCCTTTTTTGAAGGACGCCAGGTCGTATCGCTATGGAAATCCAGTGGAAGTTCATTCCACAGTTTTGTCGTACATGGCAAAAATGACGATAGAATCGAACTGTGGAAGACCTCCAATCATCTAGGTAGTGAGGATGAAATTTGGAGTTCCTCCGAGATGTACGGTGGTGGAATTCAGCCGCAGGAACAAGCCCACACAGCTCATTGGAACACTCCCCGTGATAAAAGCGGGACGTGTTCTATATATATATATCTCAAGTTTCCAGTGCATCTGAAAGCACATCAAGCTGCTGATAGCGACTGATATCTTAGGATAGTAGTCGTTAATACTCACATTACTGTTTTATTTATAAAAGATACTCGCGACCCGCCCTGCTTCGCACGGTTGCAATGGTGATATTCGTAAATATATTGGTTTAAAAAGTAAATGACAAAAAAAATATTGTGGCATATCCATAAGAGATAAAGATATACCATCGCGGAGTTTTTTGCAGACCTTTTTTTATGTGCACAATACTCAGTACATTATGATAAATCTTGTAGGCCTCAGCCTGCGTTTGCAATGTAAACGGAAAAATGAAATTATTTACGACTTCATATTAGAAACCTCAAAAATAACAGTATTTCTCCACTATTTAATGGATGTTTTTATACATATAAACCTTCCTCTTGAATCACTCCATCTATAAGAAACTGACGGCGGGATTGGAACCTGCACCCTCCAGATCAGAAGGCAACACTCCACATCAAAGAGCCACCGACGCCGAATCTCAGAAATATCACACCAAAATTGAAAGGAGAAAGTTTGTGTGTATGTTTGTAACTTATTTCCATCTGAGCAGCTAAATGGATTTTAATGAAACTTTTCAACAATATAGCTAGCATATCAGAATACCACATAGACTTTATATCATTTCAGAGTTCTTAAAAATCGGAAATTTTGCGGGTAAAACCGCGGCACGCAGTTGGTACTTTATAAAAACCTTTAACATCTCATAGCACGTTACCCAAGACTGAATTATGACTGCCATTACGTTTTACATAAAACAAGAGCCCCAAGTTTCACGCAAGGGAGATGTTGCTCCCTAAACTTCGGAATATTCATGTGCGGATACAAATTAACGTTCGCCATATTATTATGTAAATATACACTTCCGAATATCTCAACTGTAAGTTCTGAACTTCTCTCGATGAAGTTTCCGAACGTGTTTAACGTTCAGAAATGTTATTGTTTATTGACTTCATGGCGGGAAAGTGAAGTGTCATGTTATCAGTTGATTTTATCTACAATTTATATAATTTTCTTATGTTAGTACATATTCGATGTAGGCAAATATAACAAATGAGTGCAACAGTCACAGCACGCTCTTCAATGTCCGCGCAAGGTTTCAGTAAAGTCCTACAGTTTTACAAAATCCTTGGGAAAGGAGAGATATCGTTTTTTTATTTAAATTCATTAAAAATTAAAAACAAATGATATTCTTCATCACAAAGCCGCTAAGTCTTAGACCTTAGCCTATTTCAATGTAACCTCGGGGCCCTGGGCTTCAGCATGTTGCACATATTCGCATACTGTATTATTACCACCACTGATTTCCCAATACAGGAGATGGGACAATCCGCGTTTAAAGTGCGACAAATGTAAGCTCAACGAGCATACACTGGCTGCCAGTTTACGCTCTGTGAGACGAGTCAAGACGCACGAATATTAGAAGAAATTACCGTATTTTTCCAAAATGCCATCCTGTGCAATTGTAACATGCCATCATCGCAATGAATCAGTAAATTTACCAAGAAATATAATAACTTTTCACAGGTAAGAACCGAAAAGAAATTGCGACACGGGGACTGCGTATAAACTTGGCGGCTTGTCCAGTCTAATTGTATATTCGGATGTCTGTGATTACCACAGATTTACACACTAAAGATTATTACCGATTTTGGAAACACTCACGGATATATCCAAGAAAACAAAAATTTTCAATTGTTTCTGGTTTTATAATGTTAAAGATAAAATTGGAACTAACCATTTTAAATTACGCGCGGATTTATATTTTTTTATCTTGACGATGTGAAGATATTAAGATCGTCGGTCTTATGGCTTTTAAAAGCACTGGTATACACTTGTATGCACAGCGATTGGCATCTACTTAATATTTATGACATGACTATGTATATGACGTCACCTAGTGGCGCCTTTTCTTACGTGAATGTTACAAAACAAATAGAATTTACATTTTGATTCTTTAATACCTGATTTAAGTGTATAGGTATCATATTTTATACATACATACTATACTTGAACGTCGGTGGCTCAATGGTGTGGACTGTCGTCTTCCTACCGGAAGGGCTGTGGTTCAAATCCAACACGTACCAATGTGTTTTCAAATTTTCGAAAATATATGTACGTTATCCGACGCTCTTACGGTGAAGGAAAACATCGTGAGGAAACCTTCATGCACGCCTGGGAAGAAATTCAAAGGTTGTGCGTGAAGTCGTCCAGTCCGCACTGGGCCCGCGTGGACGACTAAGGCCTAATCACACCCTACACGGGTAGGCTCGTGCCCCTCGGTGGGGACGTTTAATGAGCTGATGATGATGATACTATACTTCTCATTTCTCATAAAAATATTTAATTACATATTTTTATCGTAACCTTTTTTTTCTATAATGCTTGCAATCGGCTAAAATAAAAAAAAATACAATAATCCGCAAAAACCCACATTATTAAAATACATCATATTTATGCACAGTAAAATTAAAATCAATGTTCATGTTTTCAAATAGTTCAAAAACTAAAGTAGAAAAATAAGGTTAAATAAAAAAACAAAATAGATTTTCCCGTACCGGGAATCGAACCCGAGCCTCCTGGGTGAAAGCCAGGTATCCTAGCCACTAGACCATACGGGATGTGGTAATTGTTAGGAAATTAATCATTAGTAACAGCAATTTGATATTGTTTTCATTTGCAAGTTTTGATTCTGTATAATATTTTATTTTAGAATAATTTACTATTGTAAAAGAAACCTTGAACTGAGAAGATACGCTGACGTATAGTGTTAAACAATATCTGATAATATGGTAAGTGATAGAAACATGTCTATTCATATTGGTCTGGGTGTTTCTATGTAAAATATGTAGGTATGTCTGATTCGTAAACTTCATATAAATCAATATGAAGCAGTTGATTACTTGAACATTCTTGTACATCCATACAGCGAAGGTGCCAATTTCCTTAATTTCATATTTAATTCTGATTCGATAAAACCAAATACTCTTGCGTGTAAAAATACGATGGGCTGATATATCACTTTATGACTAAAACCCCTTAATAAAAAGTAACTTTAGATTTACAGAAACTTAAATATATATATACAAACTTCTTGCCCAAGGCTAAAGGGCGCTGTGTGCATGTTGATAGATGCTTAAATTTAGGTCGATTAACTTTACATCTAACTTTACTTGGCAGTGCAGACATCTTGTAAATTAAGCTTAAGTCATGTCTGGAGGGATTATTGACTGTGTAGGCTGCTCAGTGACAGTCTAGACAATCTGTCAGGCCTATCGTGTTGTGTTTTGATTAGGGTTGGCCACTTTATTACAAGAAATAAAGTAAGTTCTTTGAATATTTTTAAACAGTATTTCAGAAAAGTAAACAGTATTTAATTTACTTATTGTTTTAACCATTTTTTTATAAAGCACAACTTTCGAATATTTTTTTTAAACTTTAATACACCTCACCACAATAATTATAACTGAAATTAAAATAAATAAGGAACTCATTTTGACTAAACCAATACATGTTTTATTTCTATCCTCCCACTACTTAACATGTCATCATCATCATCATTAGCTCATTAAACGTCCCCACCGAGGGGCACGAGCCTACCCGTATAGGGTGTGATTAGGCCTTAGTCGTCCACGCGGGCCCAGTGCGGATTGGACACACACAACCTTCGAATCTCTTCGCAGGCGTGTATGAAGGTTTCCTCACGATGTTTTCCTTCACCGTAAGAGCGTCGGATAACGTACATATATTTTCGAAAACACATTGGTACGTGTCGGGATTTGAACCTCAGGCCTCCTGGTAGGAAGGCGACAGTCCACACCATTGAGCCACCGACGCTCTTAACATGTAATTACTGTAAACTCTTTCAGTGAATGCGTCACTGCGTACTGTATTTTTGTTCAACAGTAACTATGATTTAGTGAAAAACAGTATAGTTGGCAACACTAGATATGGTGCTAGTGTTAACATTGTTGGATTTAACTTGTTGTTGCGCTTATTGGTAGAGATTTATAAGTATCATTGTATTTTAGTACCGTTTATTTAATATTTGAGCTGTTCTATGTTAGGGGATTCGGTTTCCACACTTAGTCCGTGCAGTGGATTTTGCGTGAGCCATGGCGGCCTTCTGGTCGCTCCAGCCAGCCCACCTCCCTCCAAAAGCAGATAAGACTTCCCGGTCTCCTCAGGGCATCCGGAACTGTTACCGGTGAGCCGATAGTCTCCCTGCGGATCTGGGCTACGCCTGTGCACTTAAGAAGCACATGCACCAATATTTGAGCTGTTAATCTTGCCAAATAAATCGGCTTGGATTAAATGGTTGAGCATAGCATGAAAAATAATTTTAAAAATTTACAACCTCCTTAGATTCCATTCCTTACATTGAGCGGACGGTGACTTAATGGTGTGGACTGTTGCCTTCCGATGGAGGGTGCAGATTCAAATCCGTCCACGTACCTAAATTTTTTCGAATTTTCGCAATTATACGTACGTTTATCCGACGCTTTTTCGGTGAAGGAAAACATCGTGAGGAAACCTGCGCACGCCTTCAAAGAGATTCAAAGGTTCGTAAAATCGGCCAATCCGCACTGGGCCCGCGTGGACGACTAAGACAGTCTGTTTACTGTGACTAAGACCTTACTTATACACCCTTTACGGGTAGGCTCGTGTCCTTAGGTTGGGACATTTAATGGGCTCATGATGATGGGTTCCATTAGGCCCGTTGTGTAAATACCAAAAACGCCAATAAAAATACTGTACTGTAAAACTAATATTAGTAACATCACATAGATGTTCAATTAAAATGTCATTTTGTCAAAGACGGCCTGAACGGTAACAAAGCGGTGTTCGGCCATTCTACGAAACGTTCCCTACAAAATGGATTTCGCGTGTAGTCAAGTTTTATTATGTAACTAGAATGGAGAGAGCAAACGCTACGTCAAAGCTTTGAGACAAATGTGCTGATATTGTATAGAGATGTAAACAAGCAATAGATGCTTGCTATAGCGAAATATATCAAGAACTATAATGCTGGGGCAACACAACTGCTAACGTCTAACGCGATTATTGCGATAATTTTAATACGTTAAAACTTGCCTAATTATCGCGTTAAGTGGTGTCGACACCTGAAATTAACGCCAATTGTCGCGATAATCAATGAAATTCCCCGTTAGTGTGGCCTCAGCTTAAGAATGTTTCTACAAGTTAGTAAAGAAAATCATAGACGCTGATTTAAAAATATGTATATATCGTCCTAGCCGTGTCCGGCTACGGCGACTCCTATATGTCTAACCCAGGTCGTTGTTATGATAGGCTCGATGATGATGATTTAAAAAAGAACCCTAACAGAGTGAATAAATCACAATGTCCCAAATTTTCTAAAATTAATAAGTAATTTATCATTTTCAAATACTGTGTGGAATTAAATTGAACACATCCTCGCTTTTCGGTGTTTACAAATGTTTGTACATTAAACAATTATTTAAAAAGATTTAACTTATAAAATACATTACTTAAATCTTTTTAAATAATTGGGTGCTTCTTTCCCAACAGGCTAAAACCACTGAACGGCTGTATTTTTCAGTCATAAATAATAATTTTTAGCGTCACCATTAGTAATTATTTTTCAAAAATAGTAATAGAAATGTTATATCTTTATTGATTTTTATAGATAATATTTACTTTCATGTTTATCAAAGTAGTTACACATCGAAAAATGAACATTTCAATGCCCAATAACCATTTTATATTTTTGACCACAACATTTTAATTCCTGTGTACCTGCTTACTTTTTTATTTCTCTTTTTAAATTGTTTTATTGTATTGTCCTTGTTATGTCATTGTTAAAATTTTGTGGTGAAATAAACTTTTTTTCTTCTTTCATATTATTCAAAGTAGGGAAACGTGTAAAATCATTAATTCCATGGTAATGGTAAAATAAGGAACATTTAAAATAAATATTTTATTTCGTATGATTGTTATCGACATATGGGAAAATATTTACGACTTGCCGAAAATTACCTCGCATGAATTCACAAATGTGGTCTACGATCGCGATGCGACTGTCTGTGGAATACAAATTAGATTATGGAGCGATCACGTCCTAAAATGGCAAACACTCAACAAGAATTGTTGTGTTATTATCCACCAAGTCAGGCGAAATGAAAATTATAAACACGCTGTTTAGCGGATTGGTTGATATTGTTAACAATTATATTTTTTAATGTTACGAAGTGAACACGACGGTGAGGACGCTCAATTTTTTAAAATTTTATTAGTGTACAGGACGATCAGGACGACCTAATGGTAAGTGATACGCCTGACCATGACAAAGCGGCATTGAAGGAGACCAACAACTGATAGACAGTTATAATTCTCCATCAATGCCGCACTGCGCCCGACACCCGAGACAACAAATATTAGGTCTCTTATTCCCGGTAATATCACTAGCTACAGTGCTCTCATCCCGAAACACAAAAGTTCAAAACATTCGTATTTCACGGGACGATATCTGAAGCATGGCTTTCCAACACTGAGACTTTATGAAAAAGTTTTTTATGTACACTTTTTCATCATCAGCTCATTATACGTCCTATCGAGCCTACCCGTATAAGGTGTATAGGCCTTAGTCGTCCTCGCGGGCCCAGTAAGGATTGGTCTACTTCACACACGATCTATGAATCTCTTCGCAGGCGCACGCAGGATTCCTCACGATACAATAGATTTTAGGTCTCATATACTCGGTAATTTTACTAGCTACGGTGCCCTCATCTTGAAACAATGCATCTCGAAAAAGTCAAAAATTAAAATCAAAATCCCACGTGTACGGTATGACAACTAGATTTTGGCGTAAGATATAGTTATAGTGGCAGTTACTACTTACCAAAAGGTCAGAATCAAATTTTATTTAACGTTTGGTCTGCTTGATAATTAGCTCATTTTATAAATACACTTCTGATGTAAGTCGCCCTTTATGAAGCGTAAGGTCAATTAAACGCAGTCGGTGATTGAACGATGGCCTCTAAAGCTTGTTTTCCACTGAATAGCCGAGAATTACGAAGATAGCATAGGGAAAGCACTCGTGTAATATGCTGAGCCTGTGCCTATTTATATCAACAGACACAGTCTGTGGAACATGTACTAAATTGTCACTAATCTTCGACACGATAACATGTAAATTTGGTTTATTTTCATTTCGACAGCTACCTTAGAACTTAGATTGTTAATATGCAAGCAATGATATTAATGATGTCTAAAAGTATGGATTCGTGATATGCTCACCAAACAATCGAAAAAGTGTTCCGAATGCAGTGACAGCACAAATACACATATTTCGAATGAGCGTACATTTGCCTATACAAAAGAGTACAAACTGTACGGCGGCTGTCGGCGGTTCGTTTTTGAGGCACAGTTGGCGTATCTACCTTTATATATACTGAATATGATTGAATGATATTCTGTATAAGTAAAGATAGATAAACCACCCGTGCTTCAAAAACGCAGCGCCAAAGAGAATACAGTTGTAGGCTCATGTTTGCCCACACGTGTCTCAAACTGCTTATAAATCCGTTTACGCCTTTAAAGTGCCGGCTTGTGTTATGAATGAGCAAGTGCACTATGAGTAAATATACAAAGGAAGATCCTTGTTACTCTTTTAACCTTTTCCACAATAAAAAATCAATAGTGTGTCTGTTGGATATAATTTTAGGATGACATCAATTACATGGTGATCATAATTCATTAATTTATATCACATTATAATCTTAACACTATTTCGGGACTCGCTTATTTCATAAAATAAACGTGTTCACTGTTCAATATTAAAATATCTGTTCTTCTCGGCTCAAACTTAGACCCATTGAGAAACTAAATGTGTTAATAATTTATTCCATTAGCTAATATCACTGAGTTGTCCAATCCAACCAGCAACGCCGATAATCTGGTAAAGATTTCGAGAAGCCGATGAATTTTGAGGTTAGTTTGCATGGAAGTATTTAGGGGAGGTTTTAGATCAGCAGTGTATTTTTTATATTGCAATGATGATTGTTCATCACAACATACAAAGTCAATTGTGTGTATTTTTTATAGTGTTACAATTAAGACGTCACTTTAAGCGATAACACCACCGATATTACATTTCAAATTCCAGAATTTTAATATTTCTTTCGTGTGATGAATATATAATTAATATATTATAAGGCGTCATTGTACGCAAGATATCCCGGATATTGACGTTAGCGAGATTAGTGCAGCACTGGAGCAACTTAGAAATGGGAGGGCCCCGGGTGATGACGGTATTACGACAGAGCTCCTAAAAGCCGGTGGACAACCCGTCCTTAGGGCATTAGTTGAGCTCTTTAATGCCGTCATCCACCAGGGAACTACACCGGAGGCGTGGTCCAGAAGCGTCGTCGTCTTATTCTTCAAGAAGGGTGATAAAACTCTCTTGAAGAATTATAGACCGATAGCGGTTCTGAGCCACGTCTATAAGTTGTTTTCCGGAGTTGTAGCGAACCGTCTCGCCATAAGACTCGACGAATTCCAACCACCGGAGCAGGCTGGGTTTCAAATAGGCTACAGCACCGTGGACCACATCCATACTGTTCGGCAGCTTATACAGAAGACCGAAGAGTATAACCAGTCGCTGTGTATGGCATTTGTGGACTACGAGAAAGCCTTCGACTCCATTGAAACCTGGGCTGTTCTGGAGGCTCTGCAGCGATGCGGTATCGACTGGCGATATATCGAGGTGATGAAGTGTCTCTCCAACGCAGCGACGATGACCGTTCAGATCCAAGACCAGCGGACAAGACCCATCCAATTGCGTCGTGGTGTGAGACAGGGGGATGTTATATCCCCGAAACTGTTTACAAACGCATTGGAGGATGTCTTCAAGACCCTGGACTGGTTTGAACGAGGCGTCAACGTCAATGGAGAGTATATTTCTCATCTGCGCTTTGCTGACGATATCGTCATCGTTGCAGAGTCATCGGAAGAGCTTGCTGAGATGTTGAATAGCCTAAATGAATCCTCCCGACGAGTTGGGCTTAGCATGAATTTGGACAAGACGAAAGTCATGTTCAATGACCATGTCATGCCACAACCGATATGTGTCGATGGCATCCTTCTCGAAGTTGTGCAAGAATAAGAATATAATAATAAAATATATATAAATAGATTTTTACATTCCATAATTAATATTATCGCATTCTCGTTGATGGAAAACAATCCTAAAGCAATCTTTTGGTTGTGGTTCCTTTGATTACCATCCAGAGAAGTTTGTGCACTTGGAATTTATTATTTACGCACGACCAAAAGTTTGGCTGAGTAAAAGAGCTCTTTACTAATGATGACGTCACTGATATTTTTTCAACCACTATTCAGCTTCAACAAGTTTATTGCAATGATCTAATTACATGAAAGTGTCTTTGATATTTTTAAATTTCCTTAGAATTTATGATTGCAGAGCTTATCAGTATAATGTTATTAAATTTCGACAACACTACATTCAAGCTGGTATAATTAATAGCTCTTATAAAGGTCCTGCAATTTTCGGTCACCCTGATAGAATTAACTTTCTCTTAAACTATTTGTAATATTTAATGACATAAAATGGATTTTTTACTACTGTGCTAAATGAAATAAAATGCTTTTTTAGTACTGTACCTCTAAATTCAGTACTTAATAAAGTTCTATGTAACTTCTATTGAAGTCAATAAAATTTCGACGCTCTGACATTATTCTAGAGTGAAAGCCAATTTTGCAGCAACTGCGAAGTTATACATTCATGTATACAATCCCACCGAATACAAAAGTCCCCGGCGCAACTTCTCGCTGACACCGACAAAGACTTTTGCATCTGGTTTCATTATACATAAGCAGCTGTATCGTTTATCCGCGAATTGAAAAATCGTCTCTAAATCGAACTGCAGACGATGCAATTTGCATAAACAC
Source organism: Leucinodes orbonalis (assembly GCA_019425675.1). NCBI lineage: Eukaryota > Metazoa > Arthropoda > Insecta > Lepidoptera > Crambidae > Leucinodes > Leucinodes orbonalis. The sequence continues at coordinate 75,306 of PQWD01014062.1, read as the reverse complement.
AAAGGCACTGGATATTGTGCTTTGAACGAAGGTACTTTAGACAACAGGCGATTTGTGCTGAGTCAGGAATTCAAAGTAAGGTTTTGCAGTTTCGCCTCTCGGTTGTATTACTAACTAAAGGTGTATCGTGGCTCACAAACAATATTACAAGAGCAAGTTTAGTGCATCCCGACAATAATGAATAGATGCTAGTGCGCAGACAGTGGAGTTAAATCTACTGAGACGCGTGGTAGTGCTAGGATATTCTACTGAGACGCGTGGTAGTGCTAGGATATTCTACTGAGACGCGTGGTAGTGCTAGGATATTCTACTGAGACGCGTGGTAGTGCTAGGATATTCTACTGAGACGCGTGGTAGTGCTAGGATTTCTACTGAGACGCGTGGTAGTGCTAGGATATTCTACTGACGCGTGGTAGTGCTAGATATTCTACTGAGACGCGTGGTAGTGCTAGGATATTCTACTGAGACGCGTGGTAGTGCTAGGATATTTAAGAGGCTGCGTGGTATTTTAACATATCATATATTTTGAAAGACGATTATAATTCACAAAACTGCGCATTATATTTCATTCATTCCATAGTATATAATAAACTTAAACATGCTTACATACTTTTTGCGACTAATGCTATCAAGTATTATTTAAATTGAAAAATTACAAATTAATAAATAAATATCCACTGATAATCACTCAGCGCCATCTAGTCCCAAACTAAGCATAAACCATTGTTTAGGACCCATATTACAGGCTTAATAAGTATGTTGATCCATTGATCAACATACTTATATATATATTTTTATACTTACCTAGAACCCTTGGTATAAGCCGACATCTCAACCAATTACACCACATGGTCATTAAGATGCATGTATTTTAATTTTTAGAAATTTTGTGTTAACATTGGCATAGCCAAAATTGCAGACAGAGCAGTGTTGACGGAAAGAAAATGACTACCTACTGTTAATAATTTCTTTAAATACAAATTCGGTCATGGTCAGGCGTATCACTTAACACCAGGTAAGCGCACTGACCATCCCGTTCATCATCATCAGCTCATTAAACGTCCCCACCGAGGGGCGCGAGCCTACCCGTAAAGGGTGTATAGGCCTTAGACGTCCACGCGGGCCCAGTACGGGTTGGACGACTTCCCGCACAACACAAACTTCGGAAAACAAACATATAATTTCTAAAATTCAAAAACACATTGGTAAACACATTTCGCGGGATTTGAACCATCGCCCTCTCGGTAGGAGGGCAACAGTCCACACCTTTGAGCCACCGACGCTCCGAGTCCGAATACTTCTTCCTTCACAGTGAAGAAGCATTCAACTTTATCCGCTTCCCTAACAGTTTCTTAATCCTGTTCACTTATTATGAACTAAAAAAATCTTTTTGTCAAACCTCTTACATTTTGCGCCATACACAGAGTGCAATGTTCTGCAACTATTACCCGACTACGGAAAGAGTGCTTTTAGCGGGCCCTTATTTTAAATAGCTATCGGAAAGAGATGAGAACGAAAGTGGCTATTAAATTTGGTTGGCTTATAGTGGAAAGGCGCTTGGCGAATGCAAACGACCCTATTTCTTGCTTACACCCCAGGTTAAATAAATATAAACTTACACGTAAATTTTTATGTTTACGGTGCTGTGTGAAAAAGATTTAATGATTTATTTATTCTCTGCATTCTCTTTTCTCATAGAGATATTTTAATATTTGTAGACCCATTTGGTGTAATGGTTAAGACCTCAGCTATTAAACCAAGGGCTCCGGGTCCAATTCCCGGGCAGTACAAACATTTGTGTGCATAAACATGTCTGTTTGCATTGGTCTGGGTGTTTTCTATTTATAAAGACTATGTATTTACAAAAAATATATATGTAGTTATTTCGTATCCATATTACAGGCTGATGCTTAGTTTGGGGCTAGATCGCGCTGTGTGATTGTCAGAGGATTTTTATTTATTCATTTAATAACTTATTTTTAATACATTGCCATGGAGTTCAACTTCAAAGCAAATACATATAAATATTACTTTTTAATCTGCTGTCACTGCAAGAGTAATAAGTATGTTTGTTCGTAGTACCCCTAGTACAAGCAAACTTCTTGCTTAAAATAGGTTTAGAAGGTGCTCTGTGAATATTTATTTATTTCTCATTTTTATTGTTACAGGCATACACGCCCACTGGCTTCGAAAAATACGGTTACACCTGCACAGTGGCGGACTACAGAGTAAATTTCTCTGTTTGGGATACATCAGGTACGTTTAGTTTATACTATACTATTGATTTGAGGGAAACCTGAATCACAAATCTTTTATTGAAAAATTTATAAAGATACTAAATAAATTATTATTTTATAAAAAAAAACCTGTATGTGTGGAAGGCTTAGCTAGCATACACCTTTAAAAGACTGAGGTCAGTTTTGCCGCTCGATAGTCGACTATCGATATTTGGGCAAAAGCAGTAGTATCGATCGGCCTATCGATACTATCGATGGCTAAGTTTAGCGCAATAGTATCGGTACAATGCAATACTGTCGATAGTATCGAAGCTCAATAAAGACGAAGAATTTGGACTAGTACTAAACTGGATTGAACTTTACTATAATTTCTTATAATATAAAAACTCAGCACTTGGGTTATTTGTACTTTGTAGTTCTTATAAATTATACAGTTAATAATTTAAAAAAACGAACTGTAACTGAACTAATTGAATTCATATTTTTACAATAATAATAGCGTCCTTTTGGCCTGATATTGATCTTCTTCTCTTTATTCTATCGATACTATCGGCTTTTCAAAATTACACCAACTGTCGATAGTATCGATATATCCAGTATATTTAGTCGTTAGTCCTATCGATAATAGGTATATATGATTTTCGAGGTCTATCGACAATTCAACTATTGTTAGTTCGGCAACACTTGAGGTAACCTCACCTGCGTCGATTTTAGTGTCAGACGTCAGGATACAACCTGATTGCACGTCCTCGACGATTCCACGTCCAAAAATTACGGTGAACAGCTACCTGTATGGCTATTGAAACATCGAAAGATTTTTCTTTCAAAAATTTAAAGAAAAATCTTGCTCGAATCTCTAGATGTAATTCTGTTCTAATCTGCTAAAGGAAAGTGTGTGTGGTGTCACAAACCTTTCTTTTACAAAACAGAAATATACTTCACGCATGTTTTAAATATAATACTTAAACAGAAGCTAACAATTTAAATTCAGTACGATGAGATCTTTGTGTAAATAATTAAAGTGTCGCGAGCGGCTTTATTTCGTCGTAAACACGGGATGAGTTTGTGCTTGGTTTGTTTGACTGTGGAATTGTGCTTGCTTTACAACACTGGCTGTTTGCATAGTGTTGCCGAAATAGCTTTTAGTGAAGTGTCGATGGAATTTGATGCATTTTTAAGATCCTCCTATCAAATTGTATTTTACTTATGTGTAAAATCATATTTATGAATATAAGCACGAATGGGTCAGATCGACGAGGCGATACCACGGTATCACAAAAAATCATGCGAGTATCACTTTCTTAGTCATTTACCTATTGTTAATAAAAACCTATTCGGCCTATATAACGTCGGTGGCTTAATGGTGTGGACTGTTGCCCTCCTACCGGGAGAACCGAGGCTCAAATCCCGCCACGTACCAATGTGTTTCGAATTTTGTACGTTGTCCGACGCTCTTACGGTGAAGGAAAAGATCGTGAGGAAACCTGCGCACGCCTGCGAAGAGGTTTAAAGGTTGTGCGCCACCCTATACGGGTAGGCTCGTGCCCCTCGGTGGGGACGTTAATGGCTGATGATGATTCTGAAAAACCTATTAAATATAAGTATGAATTTTTATTCGTTTTCTCTTTGTTGTTTGATTGATGAATAATTTTTGTTACGATATACATTTCAATAAATTTATAGTTACTAGTGAGCGTGTATCCATATAATGGGAAGTGTATAGCTAAATTGGTTTAAAAATCTATTGGTGTCAATTTATACTAGATATTGTATTGAAACTCTACTGTAACCAGTATAACAAGGTCTTCTATGATAATGAATTGAAGCATAAAAAACAGAAGGTTGTAGGACCTTAAGTGGATAATCCATCCCAGAAACAAGTTACATATCAGCACAGAGACTAGGCACGGGGAAAATAAACGTATTACCCTTTCAAAGAAATAAACTGCTTATATTCTGGATGAGTCAGGAATGGCCCTTAAAGTACACTTGCCTGATAGTAAAATAAACATTTAGAGACATCAACAAAGCGTCATCTAGACCGAATTTAAGCGAGGAACATGTAATATTGGTAATAATCATGGACAAAGATACTTACATATTTTTTACATAAGCTGTCATATATTTACTCATAATATTCCCATATTGTTTTGATATTTAATTGATACCATTTAATGGCCTTGGTACCTACATACCTATTTAACACGTTCGCTGTCAGTGAATGACAGGCTTACGATTTACTAGGACAATAAATATGTATATATACTTAACTAACGATCCGCCCCAGCACGCTCGAGTATTTTTTTTTATCCAATGTTTTATTTTAACCTTTTTAATAAAACTACTTTGTTACTCAGGATAAATGTAGTATTCCAATGGTGAAAGAATTTTTGAAAATGGCGCTGTAGTTTTTGAGCTTATTAATTACAAATAAACAATAACAAACAAAAATATATACGTGTAAATATAATACATCTACGAGTATTGTCTCCTTTTTCTGTTATCAAAAGTTTTAACGAATAAAACAAATAGAAACTTTAATTGAGGTGTCAATACTTTGTTCAATCGTAAAAAAAATGTTGATACTAAAACTTTTAGGTTTTAAATTGTATTTTGAAATGTTTCAAAGTAAATGTATATTTAATCTAACAAATGAATAGAAATGTCAGAGTAACATTAATTACATTTTAATGGACAATACAAATGTCGTGTTTTGTAAAAACCATTTTGTGATTAAAATGGGTCACAACAATATCATAACTGATTAAACATTCAATTCCATATCTGCTTTTTCCACGCCATTTCCTTTCATATTAACGTAGGTTTTTGTCATCAAAATTATAGCGTTTAATCTATGGAAAATTGATTTATGTGACCGGAATCATAATGATGTGTTTTGTTATTTTAAAACTGTTTTTAATTTATCTTCTCTTGTCCTCCTGAGCTTTCAAAGGCACGTAAATTCGTTGGTGTCATCTACTTACTGAGGATGATATTCGCAAGACTACAGGCAGGTGGATTACAAACCAATCTGCCTGATTATGTAAAAAGGCTACGATGCTTATTACATTAAAGGCATTATTTATTCAACAACGTTTCAAGCTGCCTTTGTGTTAGAATACACACATACATACGCAGAAAAAAGTTTGTCGTAAAATCTCATTGATCCCACGGGAAGCGAGATTTCTTGTACACGTGGCATTTACCAAAATAACTTACTCGTGGCTGTGAAGTTCGTAAACGGGCCGGTCTTATTTATGAAACAATTTACAACCGAATCAAATCATTTCTGGCAAAATTCACGGCAAACAATCAATTAATAGATAATTTGCACGTGTCAGTTGGGGAATTGTTTATCTGTATTATTTTGAATTTTAGTATTTTTCTTAGATTTACAAACAAGCTATAGGCTTAATCTTCATCATCAGCTCATTAAACATTCCCACCGATGGGCACGAGCCTACCCGTATACGGTGATTAGGCCGTAGTCATCCACGCGGGCCCAGTGCGGGTTGGACGACTTCACGCACAACCTTTGAATCACTTCGCAGGCGTGCGCAGGTTTCCTCACGATGTTTTTCTTCACCGTAAGAGCGTCGGATAATGTACCTACATATAATTTCGAAAATTCGAAATCACATTGGTATGTGGCGGGATTTGAACCTCAGCCCTCCCGGTAGGAGGGCAACAGTCTATACCATTGAGCCACCGACGCTCCCGAGCTCCCGATCTAGAGGCTTGCGGCCTCATAATAATATGTCCTCAGCTGAAAAAAGGCACACATTCGTTTATATGTTACTCGTCACTTTGAGTCATCTATGTAGGCACCACCCCAGTGCCAGATAACATCCTGTGAAATAGAAATGTTAAGCACTTCTGTATTTCGGGATGACGTCACTGTGGCTGGTAAATTTACCGAGTTTATGAGACCTTATATCTGTCTTCTCAGGTGATGGACGCAGTGCTGTGCTGGCGGAAAGTAATGCTGCATATTATTATTTTCCACCAACACTGCATATGTCATGGTCAGGCATATCACTTACCACCTATTCACTTACTGAATTACTCCATATGGGTCGTCATAATAATTCGTGTCAATAAATCAATCTTCTGTTACCACAATATGTGTAAGCTCATTATAATAGAACCATTTATTTAACCTCTTTACCCATTATAAGTAAGCAGCTGACCTTGACTCACATAACTCCCTAGTTAATTTATTATAGATATTTGTATCATAAATTGCCATTAAAGTAATCGTTCGATATCTTTAAAAGTTGTATATAAACGCAAATTATGTTGCCAACTCTAAAAGTTAATTTCTCATCAACCTTAGCATACCACCAAAAGCCAGTTTATAAAATCTCATTACGTAACTTTACGCAGTACTTGTACAGAATAACAAATGTTATAATCTGTGCAAGTTTTGCATGACGCCATTTTGTAATTTTCGTTAAACAAATTTCCCGCCTTTCCGTAAAGGTTGCGCGGTTTTCCAATTTATTGCGGCACGCTTCACTCCAGGTAAAGAGTTGATTAGTATGCTGTGGGTTAAGATGACTTGTATTTATCAAAAGCCTACATATAAAAGACTTCCAGAAGTATCTGAGTTATTTTAAAATCAAGTGATTTAGATCAACACGGCGACGAAGAAGCACTTTCAATAGAAATACATGAAAAAATACTACAAATATTTATACGCCGCCATCAGCCCCAATTTAAGCAAGGAGCTTATAATGTAAGCACTTAACAACGGATAAAAAGATATTGAAACATATATTTTAATTTATACGAGGAATACGAATGTTGTGTTGTTATAAATTGCCACTAATATTTTCCAGGGCCTATAAACTATTATCATTGATCCCTTTACGCCATCGTTTATTCACAGTGTTGACTCATCTACAAACACGGTCCCTTCGTAAAGTTTCATATTATCTATGCTCAACAGCGGTTTGAAAGGTCATTGAACATTCAGCCATTTTGTCAGACAAATATTTGACTTCGAAAATGAATATTTGATAGTTCCATCGCAAATTTTCAGTAACTAAATATAATTGAAGTTGTTCTCAGCTTAAGTGTGTTTATATCTCATTCTAAAAATTACCATCGTTAGAACATGAAGGAATTACTATTATTTAAAAAGCACCAAAAATACCATACCATTTAAAGTATGCCCTTACAGAATTCATTTTCCGGAATCAAAAGTGTGGAAAACTACCATTTGAAAAATAATAGGACCTACAGGATCAAATTGCAATAACGTTATTTTTTAAAACTTAAACATTCGCTGCCTTTATCTTGCTCTTACTACTTCTAAAAAAGAGTATCAAAATTTTTCATATAAGTAAAAACCTTTTTTGTTTACTGTAAAAAAAGACAAAGAATTGAAAGTAAGTTCCATTGCATTCTGTCATTTAAATCCACCAAAAACATTCTGTAAAAAATTAGCCAAGTCTCGATGGAGCTGCTTGATTATCTCTAAAAAGTAATGAAATCAAGACAAAGACGTGCCAAGTCTAAGGTTCCTTACTGCGATTACTTTATTTATATTTATATTATAGTACTTTTGTAGATTATTATATTTTTACCAATACTTAATATGATAAAAATTGTAAATATAATTTGCTTTATATAATTATTTTGATTACAAATGAATCTGTATTCAACACAATTTTTTTGAAAAGAGTAACCAATGAGTTTCTTGCTGGTTTCTTCTCAGTGGAAAACTACCTCCCGAACCAGTGGTAGCTTCATTTGACATTCATAAGTGTTCTATAAACACCTAAACTGAATAAACACTTCATTTTCATATTATTATGGTTGATGTTGTGTGACTTGCCTATACAAGGATAAAAACCAGGTGCTCATGACACATGCACTATTGCCGGAAGAACCACTACTCATTGACGATACAAATTTGCCACTTGGAAAACGGTGATTCAATAACCCGTCGATTGTAGGCTTGATAAAGCCACTAACGTATAAAGAATGTTCAACGGCCAAGTCACACAACATTAACCATAATAATAAAGTAATCGCAGTAAGGAACCTTAGACTTGCACGTCTTTGTCTTTATTTCATTACTTTTTAGAGTGAATCAAGCAGCTCCATCGAGACTTGGCTAATTTTTTACAGAATGTTTTTGGTGGGATTTCACTTCTTTTTGTAGAAAATTTAAAGGAATATTGGACGACCCATTGGGTGTAATGGTTGAGGTCGGCTACTACACCAAGGGTTCCGGATTCGATCCCGGGCATTACCTACAAATAATTGTGTGCATAAACATGTCGGTTTGTATTGGTCTATCACGCTCGACTTGGCAGGGGCACTACCGTGCCCCCGATTTTGGACATTGGATGAAACGGCCCACCATGTTGAATATATATTGTTTAAAGGCGGTATGTCGATCTCTTATAGTTTGGCTGGGCTCTTTTGTTATCTAAGCAGGGTCACCAGGAACTCCAGATCTTCGATTATCCAAGTTTTTATAGTTTTCCCTGTAGTCATGAAACCCTAACTCTGTACCAAATTTCAGCTCTCTGAGTTAATGGGAAGTACTAGTTCTATTTTGATGATTTTATTATCTAAGCAGGGTAACCAGGTACTCCAGATCTTCGGTTATACAAGTTTTTATATTTTTCCCTTTATGTAGCTAGCAAACCCTAACTCTGTGGATTTAAAGTATGTTATTATATCTTACTAGATGACGAAAATTTCAGCGCTCTGGTATATCAGAATCCAAAGGTTCTCAAATTGGGGCCTGAAAATGCGGCGAAATGGATCTGTAAGTGTAAAGGATGGTACGGCAGTGTTTGCTTCGCGCTCGACTTGGCGGGGGCACTGCCGTGCCCCCAGATACCGCGCTGCAAACTCATCTAGTGTTTACAATCGTATAAAGCCACATCCACACGCGTTTTAAATTTAATTTCATCCGCGAAACCCGATGTGTCGCGGCACGTGAGTGCGACTGTTTATTGTCGTTTTTATTGGCTGAATACATGGACTCGCGCGTAATCATGTCAAAAAAAATTACAGTGACAGCGCGCCAAAATTGACATTTGGTTGTATATTTTGCATAGAAATAGTACTAAAGCATGTATTTATGGTTCCTAGATATTTTGTAAACTTATAATAAAATGGGGAACTAATGAAAAAAAGTAGCTACTGTTTGTTTTACGTGTTTTGTTAAGTTTACAATAATTAGGCCTTTGAATAATAGGTTACATTGGAGACTTAGGTATTGGCCTTGAAACTTGATGTAATTAACAGATAGAGGTGGTATTTTACAATGGATCGTTTTAGAACAAATGTTTGTTCTGGCCAGGGATAGAACCCAGAACTCCTTAAGTAATACCTGACTTCTCAACCATTACACCACGCGCGTCTTTAATAGTTTTAAACCAAAACATGATTTATTGCACGATACCAACGTACTAAAACAAAAACGGAGATAGTAAAAAATAAGAACACAGTTTTCAGTGGCTTCTGTTTGAAAAGAACAAAACCCAAACGTTGGTATTTAAATTCCACCAAAGTACAAATAGAATTTAAAAAAGATAAAATCTATGGAAAAAGCTAGGCTTTAAAATCGGTCAAGCACTGGATATTTGAACTAGCGACAAGTGAAGTGTCTACCTCACCGAGACCCTGATAGTTTTTATTTGATACCAGCTGTGTTACCCCCGGTATAAGATATTCTCCTGCAGTAAAACGTTACCTATGTGTTTATGCAGGGTGTCACTGAGCTCACTGTTAAAGGGCTACAAAATAAGTTGATTTTCTAAAATTAAAAGCTTTTTTTAAATAAAAACAGCTTAAGTTTTTCCTTAATGAATAAGCTACTTGCCAATGTAAGTCTTGTCAAAATCGATTCAGCCGTTTCAGAGATAACCCGGAACAAACAGATAGACAAAAATTTTAAGAAATTTGTTTTGGTGTGTATACCGTATATAATATATTCATATGCATGAAGCAAAAAATTGTAATTTTAGCTCAGATAGCGTTCACTCGAAATTTCGTACGTACTCGTTACATTTCGATGTAACGATGGACCGACGACTTGCGAAAGGTCGCAGGTGGAGGCTAGATGAGAAAAGCGGAGGACTGGGATATCTGGCGCTAAATGGGGGAGACCTATGTCCAGCCGTGGACTGCGATAGGTCAAAGAGGAAGGATATCATATATAAAGATACATTATTAGTGCACCTCCACACCGAACATAAAGCATAAATCCTTACTTTTAAGACTTGCTTAAAAACAGGACATCCAACCAAAACTTAACCCATTTGATGAATTATTCAATTATCATCAAACTTTAACCTAAGAGCTATACTAAAACCTAATAGTATAACGTAAAATCACCAGTAACAAAGTTGAGTATGAATTTAACAAGGGCTATAAAATGCTTTTGTTACTTTTTTGCATAATTAAGGCTTTAAAACTCTTAGCGACACGTAAAATATTTTCATATACCATTAAAAGAGGTGACTTAAAAACAAAAATAATTTACGTTGTTTGTCATAATAGTAAAGACGTCTGAAATTACATTTAATGATATTTTTATGTTCTAAGTTTCTAACTGCGAAACTTATGTACTTAAATGATGTATCGTTTGGATTCGCATGCGAGCTCTAATTATAAAACTTGATACTTCTAAATTCTTAAAGATACAATCTCTAAACACATGTATCATTAAGTCTAGTAATTTGTAACACAAAAAAATCTAGAAACTGACACCAGTCACACTAGAATTCTTATAAATATATCTGTTCGTGCCGTGTGGTCCCCGGCAGAATCGAATAGGCCAAACTCTATCTTACCGAGATGACGTAAAAGGCGACTAAGGTAAATTTGTGCAAAATCACCACACACACACAGCACACAGAGAAGGAAAACTGCAATTTATACCAAACCCTCGCCAACCCGTCTGCCAAGCGTGGCGAGTATGGCATTTACTCCTCACATTATTGAGGAAGGCCCGTGCCCCAGCAGTGGGGACGTAAATGGGCTGATGATGATAATGATGATGATGATGATGATATCTGTTCGAGCCCAAACCTATCTTTTTATCTTCTCGTTATAATATTTTTGTAATAGTTATGTTTATCTTATAAGAGTAAATAAATACATATAATATGTACTTAAAAAGTAATAAAAGGTTAATGAATATCCGAGTCCAAACAGTGATAGATTATATTTGACTTATTAGCCGTGGCACACATCAAATAATATATACTAAATTTAGTAGTTATTTATTAAAATTTAGTTATTATTTATGTAATTTATTTTCTAATTTCTTTTTTAAATTTCATAAATATTGTTTTAGGTATTTAAAAATGTACACGAATAAACAGAATCTTAGTGAAGTAAACATCCAAAATGGCTGCTCAGTATCGTACAGAATGAACAGTCGGGCTCTGTAGAAATGGAGGTTTTACTTTTAACTTAAACGGAACGCTAATAGAGGAGCGTTTTGTATCGTCCATTTGTATGGAAACGGTTATGTGCGAACTGTAATATTTGAATCGATTAACTTGTTCAACATAACTGAATACATCTACACTAATAATATTATAAAGAGGAAAGTTTTGAATTTTTGTGTGAATGTTTGTAATGAATTGACTCAAAACTACTGCGCCGATTTCAAAAATTCTTTTACCATTGGAAAGTGACATTTACCCTGAGTAACATATCTTTATTGGTAGAAAAGATTAGGGATCCTCGCTAAGACTTGAGTAACGTGACCAAGGTGTAAAAAAGTAGCCTGAACCGTCTTTCCACGCCTAATAGTAACATAAGGAAGGTAGGTGTGTAACATTAGAACTTTCAAACTGTATCTGAAAAAAAAAGACGTTTGTAAATATACTGTTACGAGATTAATATAATCGTTTACGCCATATTTTATCTACACTCTCTTCAACCTGTAGCAGTCCACTGGTGGACTTAGGTCTCCCCATTTTGCGTCAGATATCTCGATCCTCCGATTTTCTCATCAATCCTCCATCTCAATCTGTTCGGGAAGCGTCCTACGCTACGATTTCAAAACGCTATGTATATTATTTTGCAGAAATTTGTTTGCGTGTATTATAAAAATACATTGTTTATCTTAAAAAGTATAATTCATAAATATTTAAAGCAAATCAAAGTCTGAGCTTTTAGATAAGCTCGGCTATACCGGCTTCATTTCTCTGCGATAGTCCAAGTGAATGTTTCAAATGTTACAAACCTCTATCGCTTGGTTCAAAGTTTGTAAAACTGATATGTAGGTACTTCATATTTTACTGTATAGTAAAATGGCATTACAATGTAATTGACCTAACCCTTACCTACCTGTATAAAATACTAGCTTTTGCCGAAGGATTCGCTCGCGTTAAGAAGTATTATTTTTCATCCCCTATTTCATCCAGTTAGGGATGGAAACGTAATCCTTTCTTAGAGAATGCCTACGTCATACTCGTAGTAGCTTTATGCATACAAATATTCAGCCCGATCTGTTTCACAGATTCACAAATTTTCATACATTAATATGTTAACCTATTTGTCAACAAAAATTTTAACTCTAGGTACTTAAAAGTGTTAATAATATTTGTTATTATTTAATCTGTGTTATTATCATCTACTTTTTAAGTCTTCGTCTTTAAAAAAATATTACGATGAGTTTTTTCCTTGAGTTCTATTGTAACAGGTTTTTTTTACTAATGTAATCGTTTAATAATCAAATTATCTTTAAACTCTACATAGTAACATAAGAGTTCTTAGTTTTTATCTATTTTCTTTCTGATAAAAAATATACGGCAAAACTTATCAATTACACACGAGCAGTATTTTCGCAATGTAACTTATCGCCGAAATAGCTCAGTTGGGAGAGCGTTAGACTGAAGATCTAAAGGTCCCTGGTTCGATCCCGGGTTTCGGCAATTCAATTTTGATTTTTTTTTTTAAATACTTTTTACTACCAAATACTAAAAAGTAATTGTAAATTGTGTTACTAAGTAAATAAGCGATTAATTTTGTAGATAATAATGAATACGCTTTTATTAGGTGCCAATGGCAAACCATGTGTTTATTTTGTCGAGTGATTATTACTCGAATCCCAACTTTTCCCTTTTAAATCCTGCCTTTTTTTAATAAACAAAAATAATCCCTTTAAAACTACCATCATCCAGAACTGCTTTAGGTTTTGTTCAAGAGATAGAGTACTTTTGAATTTTAGATAACAGGAATTCGTAGTTCATAATAGAAAACCAAACATTCAACAGTATGGCCGGGGTCGGCGCCCGTTCTGTTTACGTGATAGCTTAATTTATCCCGGATAGATATCCTCTGTTCTACAACTAATATTTCCAGTATGGGTGAGCCATTTAAACTTATTAATCGAATTTATAAAAAAAAGGTTACAAAAATAGATTAAAATTTAGTAATATCACAGATTAAATAATATATACTATATAAAATATGACTAACTTTGATATACGTTTGTCAAAATATGTCCAAATAAATCAATTAATAATTATGTCCAATGGAAATATCTAAATAACCCGGGCTAGATACTGTAAAAGAAGGCCTGTACCCTGTAATAGCACATAATAGGCTGGTTAATTGATCGAAACTGTTTTGTTCCAGGAACCACAGCATACGACACGGTACGACCTCTCGCGTACCAAGACGCAAGGATATTTATGCTTTGTTTTAACGTAGCCGAACCTGAGACACTGCACAACGCCGCAGCTAAGGTAATAACATTGCTAACATTGTAATAATAAATATTTAAGTACCTTATGTAAGAAAAGTTAATACCGTAACATCTGGTTTGTTTTGTTTCTTTCTTCTTTGTACACGGCAATATCGGAATCTACTTATCCGAAAATTCACCAAACATACTCTAAAAAAACTTTTACTTAACTCTCTGCAAATGTTTCTGTCGCCTAAAGAAATAACTACTTGGTTTGAAATATCCTTGAACCTTGAAGCACTGTGATGCTAACTTGGATGTTTCTTCTTACAGTGGTACAGAGAAGTAAGAACTCACGGAGGCTCAGCTCCTGTGGTACTCTGCGGCTGCAAGGCCGACCTTCGTCATGACAAGGAGACAGTTGCCATGCTCTCCAAACTACGAACTCATCCCGTCACAAGCGAACAGGTACTAAACTGTTTCATGAACCGTCTTCTATTCGACTCTTTTATTTTATTGAAATTCGAGGAAAAAATTATTCAGCGGTTTCATGCATAGATTTATAATTGTAGCACGGTTTCATGTATGTACCCTTAGTTTTAGGTTATCATCGGCATTTAACTGAAATATATGTAAAAATTATATGATAAATATGGTAAATACTTCATGAACATAAGGATCCCGAAGGAAATTTGAAACCTTTTGGAATAACATTATTTTTCCTATAATTTTGAAAAGCAGATATCTCTTCCGATGCCGGTTACTCGTACTATTTCAAAATCTACTTTTTTAGTTGCTTTTTCAAACAAAAGAAGTCATGTAAGTCGATGTAATACCAAAATAATACCTTATATTTTTCACATTCGCAGGCGCTGTCAGTAGCGAGACAGTTAGGTGCCACGACCTATGTAGAAACATCTGCAAGGGCATCAAGCAAAGGTGTCAAAGACGCCTTCGAAGTAGCAGCACTGGCTGCCATGGGGAAGCTCAATAAGCAACAAATAAAGCAACAGGTGAGGAAACTTGAGAAAACAATTGTTTTGGTGGCGGAAGATTTAATTGAATCAAAATATTTTAAACATGACCTGTACTTGTCTGCGATAGTTTGAATAGAGCAAGGGATAGATAGTAGTATTTTTTAATGATTAAATTTTACTCTTTTATACAAATAGAAACTTCGGAAATAATATTAATTTAGACAGTTTGATATTTTGAGGAAATTAGGCGCTGAAGTCAAATGATGATTATAAGGTAGTACTCACAACGTACTACAATTTTTCTATTACGCATATAAAGGAATGGCACGTAGTTTGGGTTTGGCCCTATTTTCTCTAGTTTTTGGATTCCTTGAGGTTTTACGGTTCAATCAGATTGCTTGTCGATCAATTCTAAAATATTGGGTATAATGTTCAATAACGCTACTAACATAGTGTTGTCTTTGATATAGTTAAAAATTGACTAATTGAATAATTAGTTAAAAATCCAAACGGTGGTTTTGTTAAATATGCAAATTGTACAATAATTATTTCATTTATTAAATATTTCTTATAATATGATTTCCTTTTTTCCTACAGCAGGTTGGACGCAGCAAAAGCAAACGGGACCTTAAGGCTGAGCTCAAGGGGCGTGCGAAAAGCTGTTGCGTCATGTGATCCGTAGCCGGCCACCCATCGCGGTGGCCGAATGACTGCTAGGCGCCACCGCCTTTTAAGCCTTTTTTAAATAAAGGTTTACAATAATCTATTACGAATAAAAGCGGGTCCAAGACTCCCCCTTGCACGACCCCAATCTTCAAACTCTTCTAAATTCGTACATAAACTTTCAAGAGTACTTTGTGTCAAACTTTTAAACGAAAATAAGTGAAATCTTAATTTATAAGACTAATGACATTTGCGGAAGTGTGATCAAGTTAATAAAAAGCCTCGTTAAGATTTGTTATGATTGAATTTCGTAAAGGTGGAGTAAGATTGTA
The DNA here is from genome assembly GCA_019425675.1 of Leucinodes orbonalis. Lineage (NCBI taxonomy): Eukaryota > Metazoa > Arthropoda > Insecta > Lepidoptera > Crambidae > Leucinodes > Leucinodes orbonalis. Next base: position 59,423 of record PQWD01014062.1, on the reverse strand, counting down.
AGATCAGGAATCTTTTATAATCTTTCTTATAAAATATCAGTGAAACAAAGGTGCAATGTAAAATAACCCCAAGGGTTTCAGCGTAAGCCTGTGATAATGTAACAAATAGAAAATTCGACAGTAACATGAATAGTGGTGTTTAGACAGTTTGAAATTTAGAGGCAATTAAGCGCTGAAATCAAATGATAATTAATTATAAGGTGGTATTTACAACCTAATTATAATTTTTCCTATTATAAAAGAATGATACATAGTTAGTAGTAAAAACTTAAGTGTTTTCTTATACATTAATGAAATAACATAAATATAAAATACTTACTTGGTGTTTTTCTATAACAGTAGCATTTTCAATTTAATGTTATAAGGGAAAATTGGAAATGTGCTCCTTTCTTTGTGTTGTACTTCAAATATTTTAAGTATTTATATTTCAAAGGTAAAGCTTTTATAGTTAGATGAATTAATTAAAATGTCAATATAATTGATTTGGGCTAAAAGCTAAATTTGTTTTCATGATATAAATACGTAATATGTAAATTAAATTAAAAAAAATAAGCACAATGATGGACAATACTTAGTTACGGAGGTCCATGCTAGTTAGTTCACGTCCATTGCTATGTTAGATTTAGTGTTTTGTACATTTGGATGTTGATGTTAAATGTTGCTTGCAATGAAAAAGTTAGTAATTTAATGTTCATCGTCATACTTTATTTTATCATGGAACAGTTATTTTGTTTTCATTTTATAACTGAACACTCACGATTTTTTTTGTTTCATTTTTGTAAGACTAACATGATCCTTTAAATAGATTATTTCATTATGGTAATTAATAGACACTTTCTAAATGCGCCTTTTATACAGTTATAAAACTGTAAACCCTTTAATAAAGATAAAGTAAAGCATTCTATAAATGCTAAAATATTGTTTGTAATGACATAAACTTATTTCAGTAAAGTTGACAACGAAAAAATAGCTGCTATTGGCTTAAATATTTCGTATAGTAATTCCAATCTGATATTTGTTATTGATATTGTTTATTTGAAAAATATATTCCTTTTGCTTGAGTCTGTTTTTTCTACAAAGTGTTAATTACACAAAGATATTGTTATTATAATCACAAACACTAAACAATCAAAGAGGGGTACTTAACTAAAGCTAATCTTTTAGGTAGAAATATATTTACAATTGAAATAATAAAAATATTTGTTATAACTAATTCTTATTTTTAAATATAAATTGTATTTTTTTAATCTATGTTATTGTTTGACATTAATGAATTGGAATTTTTGAACTACTGAACTAGGGGCATTTAGATTTTAGAAGTTGATTTGAAAATTTAAAGTAAGTATAATTATTTTCATAATTAAGTAATTGTTAATGGGTTCACTTATTATTTGAATTGTTTAATTATATCGTTAGTCGATATCAAGCTTTAAATTCAAAGTTAGCTTTAATTACAATATACAAAGTTTTATTAATATTTAAACTGATGGTAGATTTAGCGGTTTCTTCATTGATAAGTTTGTTTCCTTTAATATTATTTTATTTATAATCCTCTGAACATTACACATATCATGGTGAGTTTCAGTATCCAATCTACTATGTCAGACATTTTTAGATATTCATTTATGTCTATGAATGCTACAAATTTCATAGTTATACCTATCATAGACAAAAGAAAAGCAGAATGAGTACAATAACACAGTATGTGAGAAGCATTGTTATTATAAGTAATAAAAAATACAGTTTGTAAAAAATGGTAGATGGGTTATAATGCTACGTATAACTACGGTACGTTATTTTTTAAGTTTCTATTAGCCTTGTTTCCAAGGAATGGAATTCGTAACTTGGATGAATATTACATTATTATTCTGTAATCTGATAAGATAATATTGACCCATCTCCCCTTTTTTTATTACTCTGATTTTTTGCATGAAGCCTCAAAAAGTGTACCTTTCATATAATTTTGACATTAACAAGTTTTATATTGTTTTTGAATGTGCCTTTTACCTGTCAAAACACGGTAAAATAAAAACAACACTTTTTGAAGCAATCGTGCAGAGGCAAATGCCTTAACGGTTATATGAATGTTAAAAGTTTTATTTACTATCATTACGACGACAGAATGCCGTAAACATGTTTTTGTACAGAAATTCCGCGATCTAGTTACAAAGATTAGATCACTCTGGATGTTGTTCTAGGATATTGAATATAGCGTTCAGTGTTTTTTGAAATGGGTATTTTATTTACATCCTCAACACGGTTAGATCGTTCCTTTTTGGTCCGCTGTCCTTAATTCCCTTATCACGTATTTGTCAATAAAAATGTAGCTACCTAGATGATAATAAAAAAAAATGTTCAAGCTTACACCTTTCACACAGAAAACAGTTAATTATCTTAATTAAAAATAATAAAAGTACATAGCTAAAATTATAAAAATCCTAAATACCATTAAAGTATATAGAGAAAGCTTTTTACGTTACTATTAAAGAGTTCTTAGGTACTCCGATTAATTTGCCAAAATATTCCCTAAAGTTTTTTATTTCAAGGACTTTAATCTGCTTTATTGCTAATTGATTTTAATTATGAACAGTTTATAAGAAAACTAAACAATGAATCGTTACCTAAGTAAAGGGTCTCTCTAACAAAACGACATGTTAATGACTCGATTGTTAAACGAGAACTCAATCATACATTTTCTTAATTCCTATGTGAACCACAAACAATTATTGTATAATCAAAATATATTACAATCAAGATTCCGTACCTACTAGTGAAATTGCTACACAGACATTACAACAAGGTTGTATTGCCATCCCTGAAAAAGGTGCTGCCATAACGAAGACACTCAGCCGGTCGTAAAAAAGAAAACGATAGACAATCATCGCGTTTCCCCGCCAGAATCCTGCTCGTAATTTACAAAACTTTTTATTAAAAATAAAAGAGGCAAAGGAACTCGTTTCTGTACGGCCGGCGGGGACGGTCGGTGACAATATTAGGGTCTGCGTAACGAAACGTGACCGTATTTCGCTAGGTTACACCCGATATTATGATAAAAAAACTCTTTAGTATTCGTCCTGCAAGAGGGAAGATGGACGCACAGTCAATAAAACGGTTGAGGTTGGCTCGCTGAATTGGTATTTGCTCGTAATAGTAATACTTATCATAGTTTTAAGAGATGATATCATTATATAAATTGTAAGCTCGATGGCGTAGCGGATAGTGCGTTCTATACGATCGCATGAGTCAAGCAAGTACCGCGATGTTGGATTTGTGGATGGGAGCCTGAAAATTATTCTAATATTATTCCTTCGCGCTTCGCATAGCGCGTTAAGCTGTATATATGACATTAAGAAAATCTATGATTTCCATCAAAATTTTCTTTTTACACTTTTTTTGTTTATATAGTGGTGTATTAAGTAATTGTGCTAAATTTTATCAAAATCGAAGAAGAAAAATTTCTCTGTGTCTCAGGAGGTTAAGCTGTTGGTTCCGACTACCATGTTTGGATGGTAATTGCACTCATCATGGGTTACGGCCCGAACTCCCCATAGCCATGCTGTATTGCCACAGTAGGACGCTCGTGATAATATTTTCGGTAATCCATCCAATGGCGTCTGTGTCTCATTGGTGAGGTCGGTTGCCTTCCGATCTGGAGAGGTCAGGTTCAAATCCCATAATGTACCAATGTGTTTTCGAATTTTAGAAATTATATGTACGTTATCCAACGCTCTTACGGTGAAGGAAAACATCGTGAGAAAACCTGCGCACGCCTGCAAAGAGATTCAAAGGTTGTGCGTGAAGTCGGCAACGGTGGGGACGTTTAATGAGCTGATGATGATGACTATCGGCATAGGGACGGCGTCATTTGTTGCAGCCCAATAACCGAAGTCACAAGCCCAATAGCCGAAGGTGATAAAGGTCAAAGCCCTGCTTACGTCTCCGTGCGTGCCATCCCTTGTTAAAATCATCACTTTATATAGATTGAAACTGCATTTCTCCATGAATGTGTTTCCATCTAATACTCAAACCCGCATAGAGCTTTCAGTGCCAAATACTTGAAATCGCTTGAACTACTTCAATCGCTTTAATACTGTACGTGTATGCGAATGTTTCTGTTAAATTAATCTCCGGTTTTGCTTATTTTGGATGAAACACATATAATATTTAATTATTCCCACTTAGCTGGATTTTGTTACTGGTACTAATACTTTTATTTAGAAAAAAAAACACAGTTACCAGGGTTAAATACAACTCCCTCGAGTTGTGTGGTAAAACGTTACATTACAGTATAAGGACAATAACCTGTTTGTAACTTTTTAACCGACTTCAAAAAAGGAGGTTCTCAGTTTGACCTGTTATTATTCAAATAATAAACTAGGTAATTAGAATCTTCGGCATCGACCCGAAAAGTCTTTATTCACTCTACAATCTTACAAACAATACGCCAAACATATGGGGGGAGGAAGTTTCGAAATTGCGCGACTTAATACTTGAAGTCAGTTGATACTTACCTCTTTATCCCTTCATAGCTTTTATATGCTCTGTGACTGTAGGCCTGTGCACTACAGTGAAACATTACAGGCTGGATTCTGAGTAACATTTGTGAACTGAGAATATTCGAGAATTCAAATTTATCGAGTGCCAGCTCCTTATTATATAAGCCATTCAAATTATTTTCACAAGCAATTTGGGGAGCTACCTGTAATTAAATTTAACAACGGAGAGCACACGGCGGTACTAGGACTTCTTGAAATTCATAATTAAGTTCGAACAGCACATAGCATACCTTTTGTGTACTTAATAGCAAACCATATAAGGCTTTTGCAGTAGCTCTACTAGCTTTGTTAATTTTAAGTTATAATAATTTTAAAATTCAATAAGTGCTTAGGTAAAAACACTAATGTCTGCCAAATTAAGGTACGGAGCGTATTATTATGCTTAGAAGAATCTAACAAAAACTCAGTAGTTTTCTATTGAAGAAAATTATTGTAATAATGAAATTAAGATTCTTAATTTTATCATATTTACCTAGATAATAGTCAAAATTAAATGACGAAGTTACGGATGCAGTGCCTACCTATTTAGACAGCTAAATATGTAAAAGCAAATATCACACTTCACGGGAATAACTATTACAATGATTAATTAATTTATCCAATGCCAAACAAAAAAATGCAATAAATGCACAATCACGAAAAAGCGACAATCAAAGAATATCCGAGCCGCATAGCCTCACTACACAAATGTTTAGTTATTCTTATATTTATAACATAAAATTATTTATTTAAACTTTTGAGCATTACGTGTCACTGAAAGGGTAAAAAAAACCAAGCACACTTTTATGTCATTATGACATGTGAAAGTTTCACATTCACAGTGACCGAATGAAAATCCTGCCCAACCGATGCGATGTGCAGAATTCTGCCTTTTATATAAACAAGCTTTGCTATTTTATTGCGGATGGTGAAAACTACCGGATTTCCGCATTTTATTTTTGATGTCTTATTTATAAAAAAATGGGAAAAGGGAGGCTTAGCTCCAATCGTGTTCCTGTGAAATAATAAATGTGTCAACAGAACTCCATTATCAAACAAGTGAAATAAATTTAAAACGCAGCTAACAGTTTCCAATAAAAATAATCCGATTAAAAACAAATTAAATTGAGTAACGCTTCAGCCACAACACAATTTCGGTAATGATATTTTATCGAATATAATCTTTTCATCGACTGGACTTTTTGAAATATTATAATAATACAAGCTGTGCCTCGTTACCCGCGGTATAAAATTTTCTCCGCAGTAAAACTTACCCTAACGTATCATCTTACAATTAAAATGGATTTGTTACTACAACATTACTTTATTTCCCTATAATAAAAAGTTTTGTTCTAGAATAAAAGTAGCCTTAGTTTCAGCTACCTCTCAATAAATGTCCCGTCATAACCAGTCCAGCCGTTTCAAAGATCACCCGGAACAAACAGACAAACAAAAAATAAAAAAGCGGTTTTCGTGTATGTAGCTTTTGTCGGCTGAGCACATATGCATGTACTTAGTAAAATTATATTTTCACAAAAAAATACCGAGGCCTTAGTCGTCCACGCGGGCCCAGTGCGGATTGGCCGACTTAACGCACAACCTTTGAATCTCTTCATTTAATCTTCGCAGGCGTGCGATGGTTTCCTGACGATAATTCAGGCATATGTACATATAATTCCGAAAATTCGAAGTTACATTGGTACGTAGCGGAATTTGAACCTGCACCCTCCAGATCGAAAGGCAACAGTCCACAGCAATGAGCCACCGACGCGTTTGATTGATTGTACAATATTGTAATGTTGGTAACCCGATATAGTATCGATATTAATTCTCGATAATTGGAACACCACTCGTGATTGTCGAATTCGAATAAAACGAATAATAATCTACCTACATTGTTTGCACAAAATCTCGATTGTGGTATACGTACGTGAGATTCCACCACAAACACTCGACGATAAATAAATATATTTAAGTGGACATTTCACAATAGTACCGAAGGTAGATTATGTTTTATACGCTGTTTCATTAAATATATTAAGCGTAATTTTTGCGTAAAACGAGGTTATTAGCATTCGATTGTTTTTTTCATTTTGTTTGCACAGAGACGCGCGAGACCGGCTTATCCCAGTTTTAAGATAGTGCACATGAATCCTATAACCGCTGCAGGCATGTTGTAAGGCAGCAGTTTTGGTTTAGGAGCACGATGAATAAGTGAACGCCGTTAGTGCTCATGGAACGGCTAGATTACTAGAGTTCAGCTTTGGGAAAAATAAATACATTTTATCCGGCACGTCTTTTAATAAGGTCAGTATTGGCGTTCTCGCCTTTATTTGACAGTTCGCGCCAACGCGCGCGTTCTTGATTGTCAATTGTTTTTTCCAAGAATACCTCCAAACAGGCAGTGGCAGTGTAACCCCTGGTTTGGGTCAGAAACCACCTACCTATACGACATGCAGTTAGACACTCAACTTAAAATAGGTTACAGCCTTCAATTTGGGAAAATAAAACGTTACGTTGTTTTTAAATAATAATGATTAAGGCTATTTAAAAAAAATTGACTCACTCTTTCACTGCCTTCGTGATCTCAGTAGTCGTAAGTTTAATTTAAATCATAGCTTGTCCCAGTCACGTTCCGTGGTGACAATCCCATTAAATAACGCTTTGACAACCTAAGACACTGTACACTATAAATAAAATATTTTGTTTGTAATGCTTGAAGGCGTCTCTGGTCAATGATCATTTTTAAAAAGCATAGCAAAACGAAATAAAAAAAATATTGAATCATTTTGGCATATTAAGGTTGATGCGCCTAATAAAATTTAACAGCAATGGCATTTCTTTAATAATCAAGTAAGTTACATTATGGTAGGTACGTATAAAAAGTTTAAAAGTAATATACTTATATTTATTTTTATAATACACTAAAAAAACAAGTTTTTATAGGATATACGAGTAATAGCCGTCAATAAATTGATCAAAGAAAATACCTATTTCCCTAATGTTTTTGAAAGATACAATAAAAAGACAAAAAATTTTTGAAGAATTGAGTACATGTTTGTCCTCTCTCTCTCCTCAAACTGTTGCAGTACACCAGACATAAATACCCTCCATTGCGTGCCAGATATCGGTGCTCCGTTTCCCTCATCCAGCCTTCACCAGCGACCTTTCGCAAGTCGTCTGTCCATCGGGACGGAGGGCGTCCAACGCTACGCTTGCCAAGACGCGGTCTCCACTCCAGAGCTCTCCAACTGAATGATGGAAAAAATTTAAATGTAAATATATTTAATTCAAATTTTGGCATACTTTTTATTCCTAAACAAGAAACCACCTTTTTATACAATAAAGGGCCTAATACCAGTACCAAAACCTAGACAAATTCAATCAAATACTTATGACTGTAACGTGTTAATTCAATGGTTATAAACCACAGACATCAGAATATACATTAGACTGGACAAGCCGCCAAGTTTATAGGCAGTCCCAGTGTCGCAATTTCTTTTCGGTTCTTACCTGTGAAAAGTTATTATATTTCTTGGTAAATTTACTGATTCATTGCGATGATGGCATGTTACAATTGCACAGGATGGCATTTTGGAAAAAACGGTAATTTCTTCTAATATTCGTACGTCTTGACTCGTCTCACAGAGCGTAAACTGGTAGCCAGTGTATGCTCGTTGAGCTTACAGTTGTCGCACTTTAAACGCGGCTTGCCCCATCTCCTGTATTGGGAAATCTGTGTTATAAACCATTGAATTCCAGCCCGCATCGAGGAAACGATGATGTCTTCAATATAAACGAAACATAAAGCAATCTCCGAAATGTACGTCGTAAAAAACGCAAACACTAAAGAAATAAAAGCTCCAGGCGCTTTGACTTGGATGATGCCAAGATCCCGCCATCCTATTTTGAATCACTCGACTTTACTAAAAAAAACTCTTTTGGTCTTTAGGAGTATTCCGCACTTCTCTGTTTCGGAAGGAGGGCACTGTAGTCTCTCTTCAACCTAACGCAGTCCACTGCTGGACATAGGTCGCCATTTTGCGCCAGATATCCCGGTGCTCCGCTTTCCTTATCCAGCCTCCATCGGCGACCTTTCGCAAGTCATCGGTCCATCGGGCCGGAAGGCCTTGCCGGGTATAAGATACCAATGTCCGACCATACGTCCTCTTGCGTCATCCATTAGGGGGCCTCGCAAAATGAACATGCCCACATCAAAAATAAGTCTTGCCCAGCCACTGCCTAAGACGAGCAGTAAGTAGCCGGGACCGACCGAGCACGGAATCATCTTTCTTTTCGGACAATCAGTTGATTCAGCGTCTAATGTCCTAACCAATCTTGGAAAAGTCGCACAAAGTGACGTTTTCCGCGGGATTCGAACCCAAGATCTACTGGTCTCACAGCCGAACGCTGTGTCCACTAGACCAAAGAATGTGTTATTGACGGAGACCAACTACTGATAGGCAGTTTATTCTCCGTCAATGCCGCACTGCGCTCGACACCGGACACAACGGATGTTAGGTCTCATACACGGTAATTTTACTAGCCACAGTGCCCTTATCCAGAAAAACAAAAGTACGTAACACTCCTGTTTCACGGGACATCTGGCACTGCTGTGGTGATTCTGTACCAAGTCTACCACCTAGTACCGCCTGGTCTCTGTGCGGCCGCGACATCGTGAGTGATGGACCAATTGCCAAAGCATGGCTTCACTTCTACTAAATTTCTAACGTTCTCAGGATAGGAATGTCCAAGATTTATAATTTGCGAGTCCCAATGGTGCAACGGTTATTGTTGGGAGGATATCGCGCCCGCGGGACGTTCGCGACAATCAACTTCGGAGATTTAGGTCAGCTTCTATTCCGATGGCACTTTTGTGCTCACTTTCGAAGTACAGACGGACTTTCTTGCATTTAAATCCAGGCAACAACCTATTTAGAAAATGCGTTAAAATTTAGAATTCAGAAATATATAAATGAAATGAACAGGTCCCATTCAAGTATTACGTAAGCAGATTTACACAATGATGTAAAAAGTATAGATTCGTGATATGCTCACAAAACAATCGGAAAAAGTTCCGAATGCAGCGACAGCACACATACACATATTACATAAGCGTACATGTACCTAAACAACGAGCCTACAACTGTATTATCTTTCTTGAGCACGGACGGCATATCTACTTTATATTATTCAGAATATCATTGGATTTACATCAATAAATTCCCCTCAATAAACCATGATGTCCACTGCTGAACGGCCTATGTTCATATATCCACAAATAACTTCTACTCCAAACGGTTGGAAGCAAATGTAAGCAAAGCATAACCCTTCACCCCAGATGGTTGTGTAATCATTTGTTCATACATTTTTATTTAATTTAATAGGGACACATCTTTTTCTACTTTGGAAGTGTCTCTCGCGCAAACTATTCAATTTATAAAAAATAATATTAGAAACCTCAATATCATTTTTTAAGAGCTACACATTGTTGCCCTTCGATTGAAGTACGATGACAAAAAAATTTTTGAGTTTCAGTTCAATGAATGGAGAACCCCAAAATATATTATTATTTTTCAAGTTTCTTGTCAAACCTAATAACGGTCATAAAATACATATACTTACAAAGTTTGAATAGTGTAGTGCTTATAGTTTCGGAGAAAAAAGGGTGTACACCTGTATGTACATACAGGCAGACAGACGGACAGACAGACTTAACGAATCGATAAGGGTTCCGTTTTTTGCCATTTGGCTACGGAACCCTAAAGAGTATCATTGATCCCAAAAGGAACAGCACAGAATGTTTGCTCAAAAATTTTAACCAAAATGTTTCCATAAAAATTTAAACGACATCCTCAAACTTTAAATTATGAGATGTCACAGAATGCGATAATTCCGCACGATTTCCTTATCATCAGCAAAATTGACGCAGCAGAATCCCGGTATTTGCATACCTGAATATTGGACGATTTATAATGACACAATTGCAATAAATAATTCCCCGCTGTGACACTTTTATTGCGTTTCAATTACCGCAGAGTCAGTGGCTTATTGGTGTGGACTGTTGCCTTCACTTTCCCTTATCGTAGCTTAGCTTACTGTTGGACGTGTTTCTTTCCCATTTGATAAAAGAGATCTATTCGCGTGCAGCTACCTACCTAGCTTTCTACCTTTCACTAATTTTTGGTCATCCATTCTATAAAAGTTTGAAACTACTTCAATGGCTCTGCACAATCGTAAAGAACCCACCTAACTGCTCTTTAAGATTACTAAGTCTCTACCAGCTTCCACGCCACCTTTCCTTATCCCCGTAAATCTCTCGGATTAGACATTCTGATGTCGTGAGATAAAAGAAAAATAAAAGTATGAAGTTGAGGTCAAGAAATGATTACTAATAATTAACACGGCAGGTTGAATCGAATCAGAAAAATCTTAACACCGTCTTCAGTCGTAGGCTACTTGAATATGTTCAGCGCCATCTATTGTAATTTTCCTGACTAAATCTATGCACAACATCCAAATAAAATTTCGGGTAAAATCTGCGCTTAAAAATCGTCTACTATATTGTCATTTCCATAAACCTTTGCTCTGCACCCATCATTACCATGTACACTTTTGTGCCTTCCATTCATTCCCCGAGCCTTTTATTGGTCGGCGAAATTATTATTGCATTCGCTTTGCTGAACTCCGCCAAATGTGCACTTCCGTGACCCTCTTTGGGTACGTTTCCTCCGTGAATTCATATCAATAGCTGCCCGATTGACTCGTTATTTTTGTCGTCTCCTCTCATTCCGTCTAATGAGATTTGTGAAACGCTCCTTATTCTGAGGAGAATTCCGCTTATAGTAATTAACGTTCAATGTTTAGGTGCCCTTTTTGCGTTCTCTTTGTGAACGCGCCGCCCTAATATTTTCTTTAAAGTATTCAAACATAAGCCCGGTGCTTCGAAACAATTGACGTCAGATAATGGAAGGATGAAGATTTTGCAGAGATGAAAATGCCTGGAAAACTTTTATTATAATATTATATAATATATGCACTTGATGATTAGATACTTGTCTAATAAACTAGGGTAAAGTGTGCATACTAAGTGGTTGACAGTATTTATTAAACGAAATGAGTACCTAAACAGTTCAATTATTAGTGCAACCCTGGCACAATATATAATAAAAAAATATATATATAGTATATAATAAAAATAAATATAAAGATATAAAATAGAACAATATCGAATCCAAAATATAAATAATAACAATTAAACGATTTTACTCAACAGAATTTAAATTACAACATAAACATTTATTATTCTGCCTGATGAAACTGTGCCGCGGTAATTAGTATTACTAGCAGAAACCGCAATATAAGTATATTATTTTTAATTGTTACAAAAATGATTTTAAAACAGCAGTTCACAAATTTTTTTAGTACAGTATTAGATTACTCGTACTCTATATTTAAAGCTAACCTTTAGATACTATGCTAATGGTTTATGAAAAACATCAACAAAGATCCCCATAAAAATAGTGTTTCCATAGTTCGAGGTATATTAACAAGCCACTGGCTAACTAATAACCGATGAATCGATAACTTTATTTATGTTTTTACTGCTAAATATTTCCATGTTGGAAATACTAAATTATTGTTACAAATACTTTCCCCAACCAGCGTGCACGTCTTGAAGTTATGTGAAAGTTGTTCCTAATGTACATTTAAGGGTTAAACCGATCCGTCCCGCAAATTCCGGACACACGAACAACGCTGGAACATTCGCCAACTGCCAGAGAATGCCAGAAGGCCGATAAGTCGAGACGCTTTCCCTCAGGAACTTATTACACGAGTTATGGCCGCTACTCTCTCAATTAATTGAGTGCCGTGCTCATAAACACATGGTTATATGAAGCTACAATATGGCGGATAATCATGATATTTTTTTCTTTAAAACTCTGGCACTGTCAATAGTCAAACGTTAATTAATTTAAGTATTTTTTTCATCAATTCTACGTTTAATTTTGGCTACTTCCCATTTGGTAAACTTCCCACGAACCTATACCTATCAAAAAGTTGCGTTTCGTAAACTTTTCATTTCTTCATACATTTAATCCATTTGGTAAACTTTGTTACTATTGTTTTTTGTCAGTGTCAAATTAAATTGAAAGTAGATAAAGGTTTTTAAAAAGCTGCACAGTATTGAGATAGATTCTCGATCAACAAAAATCGGTNCTTATTGTGTTATTTGACTACAGACAATAAAATTAATAAATTGTACTTACAAATAAGACCAGCAGCCAGTGTATGAATGAGTACCAGCAAGGGGTAAAAGTATAAAGCACAGTATATGGCTTTCCTCCCTGGTATTGGAGAGTAGAACAGCAAGATTGGTCTCAATATAATAGTTAGCAGTAAACTAAAGGCATAGATCAATAGTATCACTGTATACCTGCAATAAGAAATATACTCAATTGTTTATTATAGATAACAAAAAACTATATTTTTTTCCGTGCTTAGGAAGCATGGAAAGCATGCTATTTGTAACTGGTGACCACCATAGACTCATATTTGTTATTACACACAAATCCAACTGCAGGCCATAATTAATAGACCCAATGTCCTCATAGCTGTTCTTGGGTATCAATCTTACAACGAACAATTGCAATTTTTATGAAATTACTGTATTATATTATACTAAGATGTCAAATGGCTTATGTTTGTATTAATGTCATCTTATAACTTATGCAAACTATTCGTATGTAAATCAATAAAATAAAAAAATAAATAAATATTTTGTAATAATTGTATCAACATGTAATAGTCTCAATGTAACATTTATTCAACCAGAAATGATGCAGTGATAATGTTGACTTCTGATTCAAGTGTAAAAATTCTGATTGTATGTACAATAAATATAGTACTTACAAAGGATAAACTGCTTCCTGAGTACAATGCAATGTCTCCTTATAATCTGGCTGTGGATTGTGTAACAATGTGTACCAGTCTGACAATGCTTTAGGTGTACACACATACAGCTCCATTGAACCAGCTGGCGGTAGCACTATCAATGCGGCTACTGTTCCAAAAACTATTTCCAATCCCGCGCACAGGTGTTGTGCCATAATTCCTTCTTTCCTGTAAAAGAACAGTTTTTTTTCTTTATCAATATTCATAATCATGAAGTATGCTGCATGATGAAGCCCCAATTAGCATAATCTAATTTCATACAACAAATATTGTTAATAGCATGTCTTATTAAACTTACTGGTTTTTAACAAAATACAAAAATTGAATGAAGTTAAACTACTGTCACATAAGTTAATTATAATGTACACGGAATTAACATGGCTGTTAGCTAGTCATAAGATCTAATGAATATGAGAATAACTTTTCGTAGACCTATACACTTGTGAAAAATAATATTGTTTTGATGCCTACCTTTTCGTATATTTATTAATTTAAAATGTCTCGAGGTGACTTTATAAATTGAGTACTTTCCATTCGCAATATTCAATATACTTACACCTTGCCCACAGCCACCATATCTATGAAAAACCAGTGCAACACCAATGGCAGTAGAACCATAAAGCCGAGGTACTGCCAATCATAAAGAGTTGGCTCATCAGCACACGGTGTGCAGTAGCTAGAGGCGTTTGTACGGAAACCACGCGGGCATGCCCCACAATCACTCCACACACCATCTTCGAGCTCAGTACGCCCGCAATAGAGTCCTGGGCACGTCCTAACCACGGACATGTTTAGCTCTTTTTTCAAATATTTCAAATAGTCGAGCAATTTATATTCACATTGCGTAAGGATTTAACCTTTTACTAAAGTATTACTACATATACTAATCTAATTTCGAATAAAAATTTTAGAAAAAACTACATCAAAACAACGTTGATAAATATTGTCATTTGGGAACGTTTTGGCAGCTTCAGCTTTGACAGCCTTGACAGATGGCATTTTAATTTGTTCCATTAAAAACAGGCTAGAGTCGAAGACCATATTGATTCGTCATAAGTAAATATTATTTTGAGTGATGATAATGATGATTGAAAGGGCGGAAAAAGGTGGTAGAAATAATAATACTAGGACTATGATTCTGACTCCTCTTCGTTGTCTCGTCTTCTGGTCGTCCAAAGCCTTCCTGTCGTCTAATCAATTGTCTTAGTGTATTTTTTGACAAAAAGTGTTCATTCGCAGTCGGCCAGTCACTTCTGACGAAGGAGGCTGGACGCCACGACAATGATGATATATATGATATACGAATACCCTACAAGTGTCAGTAAACATATTATGGGACTTCAATCAAACCTTACGCGTAGACTTCTTGAGAAAATAGTGACCATTATACTGTTTTGTTTCATTTGTAATCACAATTATTTGAAAATAATTTAACACTCGTAGAGAAGAAATCCGGGGAAAGAGTTATCAACTCGACGCCATATTCTCTAAGGTGAAGAAAAACCAAATAAAACGCGATGGGAGCACACATAGACAGATCCTTCTGAAATTGCTGTTTTGTATAAATTTTTTTTATTTGTATTAATCGAAGTAATCACTAATCATATATGCATTGATGCATCTTTGCCAACGCAGTATCAGTTTATTGATGCCCTTCTTAAAGAAATCAGCTGGACGGGAGGCCACAAATTCTTTAAAGACATTTTGTACTGCCTCTCGGATATTGACATTTTTCCGTCAAGAAGTTATCCAAATTCTGGAAAAAGTAGTAGGTAGGTAGGTCTGTAGTAGCAAGGGCTGGTGAGTAGAGCGGATGACAGAGAGCTTCCAACCCCAGTTCTCGCAACAAGAAGCTTCTTACAAGAATTAGAAGATGACTACGCCTCCTACTCATCCGTACCAAATTAAAATATTGAAGCCTAGCATTATAGGATAGACAATCGCGGCATTTGTTTATTAGCGTATTCGAGATAATATAAAAAGCGCTTTATGAACTATCTAAATACTATCAGAGTGGACCATGTACCCCAGATTCCATATTGGACATGCGTATTCAACAATGCTACGAACCTAGCAATTGTCTCTCTGGCTAAGTCCCGATAGTTTTGATGCTTTTTTGTTTATTGAATCTGAATGTGGTCCCTGAAATTCATCGAGCTATTTATTTATAACGCCTGAATCTTTAATTTTAGAAACTTCCTATAAATTCTTGTCGTTCAGCTTATATACGACAGCCATTTTTTATTCCTAATCTTTTTCTTGATATTTTCAAGTGTAAACATTTATCTAAGTTTAGTTGCATTTGATACGAGCACACCATTAGGTAAGGTTAGTAGTTTAGTTCTATGGTTTCTCAGACTGTATTTAAAAAATTGTTCATGTATCTGATCCATAGAATTTAAAACGGCCGGCTCGCGGACTATTAAGAAAAAATCAAAAACTTTATTACGTACCTAGCAAAATTTATTTAAAATCAATGCACAGATTACAATATTAACGTTTATTAAATTAAACACATTTATTTCTTATATCCGTATTGAATACCTAAGCGGCCTTTTTCCTATCATGCAGGTTTGCGCCCGCGTGCGGGTTACGCTCGCATGCGGGCCAACACGCATGCGGGACACACGCATGCGGGACACATGCAAACCAAAAAGTATAATTCGTGTGGTGCAGTGTGGTACTACCATAAATTAAAAAATACTAAGTACCACTAACAGATACATTCCTGATCACTATGGATAAATGAAGCCATAATTCCTTTCATTGCACTTTTCTCAAAATTATAGAAAATAAAAGGTTGTCTTTTTTCATTTGTCCTTGTCGTGAAGCAAGACTACATACTTAAATAGCTACTTTTGCGCTTCTGGTATATCAGCACCCAGCACGCGGTTGCCACTCGGCACATAAAAAGATTGTATGTAACAATCGGATCTGCCTGCGTGCGGACACAAACCAGCTTGACAGAAAAAGGTCTCTAGTCCTATTTAAAAGAATAAATATTATGTGCTTACAATACTTTAAATTTCCCGTCAACTTCGTATCGGTTAAAGAACCGGGCTCGCAGACGTCTTACTATATAACGCAGTATCAAGAAAATAAAGAAAAGTGATAAAGAGACAAAAGCAATCAAATAGAACAGGATGTCAAGCATAAAGTATTTTATAAATCCGACGCCAACAGCTGGTGATCTAAGGTGGCGTGCTCCTTTATGCCGAAGGACGTATTCGGTCCACCAAACAGCATTTTCTGGACCAGATATAATAGGATCGTATACCATGCCCTTAAGCTTTGACATAGCTTTTGCGTATCTGTAAGAAAACGTAAGAAATAAAGTTGACTATTTGGATGTTTTTAGAACTCTTTGTTGACAGCTGATGGCCTTATATTTTTATATTACAAAGCGACATGTAAGCACAACGGCTAAGAATAAGTAAATTTATCACTTACTTTTCATTAGTCACAACAGCTACTACAGTATCCACAAGAGTCTTCTTTTCCAAATTGTGAGGTTCCAATATTACTCCAGCGCCAAACTTGGTAACTTGAGCTATGAAGTTTTTCCTTGGTTTTTGTATTGGGAAACCTATTATTGGCACTTCGTAGTAAACTGCTTCTTCTAGAGAACGTGTGCCGCCGCTTGTTATAAACGCTTTCACGTTTGGATGTGCTGCAACATAGTTAAAAGCAAAGATGTGAATATCCGTAAAGAAAATGGAATCAGGATATAGGTACCATTAGGGAAGTAGGTAAAGTTCATTATGTATTGACTTATGTATAGATAGACTAGACTAGTGGAGCCCCATAGACCGACGACTTGCAAAAGGTCGCTGGTGAAGGCATGAGAAAAGCGGAGGACTAGGATATCTGGCGCCAAATGGGGGAGACCTATGTCCAACAGTGGACTGCGATAGGTTGAAGAGAAGAGGTAAACTATATTTCTCTTGCGAATAGACGTTTCTAAAATTACTTTATAGCAATAATGGTATACTTTTAAGTAGTATCACTCTTCCAGTGCTAAAGCTCGAGAACACTCTAGTATACTATTTCAAATGTTTACCCAATATCTGCTGCTGCGGAAACCATGATTGCGTGACAATATTATCTGACTTCTTGATATTGGTGGTGTTCGTGATGTGCCAAAGAATTGTGTATGGCATCTCTCGGAACGCTTCAACCAAAGTATCTAGAGTTGAAGGCGCCAATGCTTCGGGCTCCTGGAATGCTCCTAAACTGAAGTACACCACACCTTTCGTGGCTGAATCCAAAAATGTTTGTAGGTCCTGTAAAATATACCATTTTTAGTAAAGTGAAATTCCATAAAAAAAATATTATACCTACTTATTAACAGCTAAAGCCATAAGCGGCCACAAACAATAGACTGATGATTCAATTGTCTACGCGCGTGCTACATTCGAACGGATAATATAATTAACATTGGCTAGTAGACAAAAGCTTGCCCCCAATTTCTGTTATGATTTAGGGATTAGGCGCCGCAACCCAATGTGACGCACTGCTACTTGCATTATGCTCCACCCTCACAGATCATTAGATGTTTGCGGTTTGCCAAATCCTCGTTCACGGTTCGGCAGATTGCATTGCGGGCAAGTGTTCCAAATAGGATTATTATTATTATAAATATATGTACACATTTTTTAAAGCGCTATTAAATATGTAAAGGTACTTATGAACTTGAAGACTGTAACAGTATTTGCTTAATTCTAAATTACCTGGGGTAGATGGAGTCCTGGTTTTATATGTAAGCGGTCAACATATGTTATAGCTGGAACTGTTGGTCTATTGCCTAGAAGTATTGGATTGCTTGCAATAAAAAGCATGTCAATATCATACTCGAGCTCTAGCAGATCACGTTTTGTGTTGAAAATCTCCTTAGCGGCCATATCGTTCAGAGGCAAATAATAGTAGTAATACTGATTCCTTATTTTAATATGGCGATAGTATTCAATTATCTTTTCCCAGCGAGTCATATTAACACCATTGTTCAAAGAGTGAACATCCATATAAAGAATAGGATGAATGGGATTGCCTTTGGATTCGTACTGGTGTATTTTACAATTTGTGGTAATAGCGATGTGAGGGGCATTATATTTATCAGCAACCGCGTACAGCACAGGCACATCAGCTTCAGTTATAACCAAATCAAATTTGATGTTTGGATTTATAAACAGAGCAGTCATTTGCTTAGACCTCAACTGTGTGATTGCAATTTTGATGAACAGCTCGCTTAAAGGTCGCAACCTCGGGAAGTAGTCATCTACATTAGCCATCAAAGCTTTATATTCTTCCCAATACTTTCCAGACTCGACTCCAACATCGAGCTCTATGATCCTCTCTGTGTCGGGGTACTGGAAGTGGCCTGGGTATGGCGTCATAAGAACTACCGAATGGCCTCTCTGAACTAGCTGTGAGACATATCCTCTAAACACTAGATGATCAGCGAAAGACAGGGAAGAGAAGAGCGCAAGTATCGAGGCCGCATTTGCAATACTGCACACGCACAATATAAAAAATACTGCACCTACAATTTTAGTCTTAAAATAAGCCATGGTCACCAAGAACTAAGGCACTGTTTCTTGACGTCCATTCAGTACGAACGTGAAGTCCAAAAAGATTTCAAGTGCTTAGCAATTGTGATATTGACGATATTAAAACCACCTGTACAAATATTCAACGTAAATATCCATTGCAAGAGCACTTCACAATACTGAATTGTATACGAATCGTATCGTAGACGAATTATGCTACAATTATTGTGATAAACATTCGATCAAGTAGAACCTAGATGAGATTTTAATTATATGCTAATTGACTGGGCTGATATTTATTCTAAATGAATGTCGATTTCACGCTTTTATGACAACTCATGCTCATGTTCTGATATCATACACAATGACATGTAAGTACGTATCTACCTACTTTTGAATAACTTTATTGATTTTAACCGTGGGCTCCACAGCTCGGAGGAACTACAGGAATGGTTTCAATGTTATGTTTTAATTAAAAATGTTAAATCAACGCATGACTTACCTATGGTTCCTCGTTATTTGCTGAATATCTCAGTGATGAATCCTTTGCCGTGACTTACGGCAGCTCCGGAAAGTCCCACGATAGGTGACATTTGTACAAGATGTGTGCCTTGTAGTAATAATAATCATCATCATTATCAGCTCATTATACGTCCCCACCTAGGGGCCAGTGCTGATTGGCCGACTACACGCACAACCTTTGAATCTCTTCGCAGGCGTGCGCAGGATTCCTCACGATGTTTTCTTTCACTGTAAGAGCGTCGGATAACGTACATATAATTTTTAAAATGGCGCGGCAACACCGTTGAGCTAACGACGCTCTTGTTGAAATAATAATAATTAAAAACATCTGTTAAAGGTAAAATGTACACAATTTTTGGTAAACCAGAATATTCCCAGCTTATGGTGGTAGATCATAAAATATTAATACCAAGTATAGTACACGCTTATCTAGAAAATGTCTTTGAACTCCTATGGCCTTTAATAAATATACAGGAAAGATCAAGGTCTCTAGTTGCCGGTGGCTCTAGTAGTGATGCTAGTGGTAACGGGCGTCTCTGTGTCTACTAGAGGTGCTAATAATCTCCGGGCAAGATTCTTCCGTTGGACGAAATTGGCTGATTTAAGTCACCCCACTAAGTACAGATGAAAATCAATGGAGGAGGTTTCAATTAAGCAAGGGATGTCCAATGACTGAAATGATAACGATGATTGAAGAAACCAAGGTTACAAGTATTAATTTATTCGGAAGCACTGAAGCAGGGAGGATGTTCCAATTCCATAACGGTGCAAATTAGAAAGGAAGCAGTAATCTGTAGTGAGTAGAGTACTAAAAGTCTGTCTAAAATATCCTCCTCGCATCCCCTAGTTTGAGTTTTCTGGCCATCATTACTAAGCATACTTGCCATTTAACTACTTTTATGCCCTCACTTAAACCTCTGAACTTAAACCCTATGCCTAACCTTCTTGGCCTCAACCCTTGTTACCCAGTTGCTATGGCAACAGGTATAAACACATTTGTTTGACATTATTCTAAGCTTCAAAAGCAGCCGATGCAGTTCATATAATGTTGATATTTCCAATCATAGGCTTATTTTTATAATGGACAGTGATGTCTCTAATTACTCAGTTGTGGGACGTATTGGTGAGGGAGCCCATGGGCTAGTGTTCAAAGCTCGCCACCTACCTACAGGAAGAGAGGTCGCTTTAAAAAAGATTTTGATTAAAAACTTGGAGGATGGAATACCAGTGAATGTGATGAGGGAAATAAAAGCTTTGCAGTTGCTTCGGTGCAAATATGTAAGTGAAATGACCGACTTAATGTTTTTTATGTGTCAACGTGTACAGGATGGACAGGACGTGGTACTGTACACCTAGATTACAATGTAAATTAACTAATAAGTTTAGTTAACTTTGTTCTTTAGGTATCGTTTTATTAATCCGCTAACGTAATGTAGAGACCTAAATATATTGGATAAAATAGATTGTTTTTTTAAAATTAAACCTAAACCAAACCCAATGCAAATTTAATAAAGACAATTATAGTGGTATGATAATACGTACGTATATATTGTTTCTATATTTAGGTATGGATACAACAATTTCACGGAAACTACCCTTAAATCACATAATATATGACAATATGTGAGTTTCTTGATGGCTTTTTGGGTCCAGGGCTTAAATCTATACTAATATACAAAGTTAAAGAGTTTGTTTGTTTGTTTGAACGCGCTAATCTCAGGAACTACTGGTTCGATTTGAAAAATTCTTTCAGTGTTAGATAGCTTATTTATCGAGGAAGGCTATAGGCTATATATCATCACGCTTCTATTACGCTACGAGTAATAGAAGCGGAGCAGCAATGAAGAATGTTTCAAAATCGGGGGTATTTTTTCATACTTCGAGCTTCCGCTACGTACGCTGAGTAAACGGTTAAAGTTTCACAAAAGCCATCTATGAGAGTATTGTTCTCCTTTTAACGGTCTACAAAAAAGTCCGCGACAGCATATGTCTATCTTTTAAGGTTAGCTCACTATAACATATTTTTTGCTAAAAAAAAATCTGAAATTGACCCCGAAACCTTTAAAGTTGAAGGGAGGGGAAATCCTATGTATAGTGATAAATGTAAGTACCGTGTTATCCCGAATTTAATGCGAGCGAAGCCGCGGGCAAAAGCTAGTAAACAATAAACTAACAAGATGCACAACAATCTCATTCAAAAAGTGTCCGCGGCAAAATTCTGCACATCGCGTCAGTTGGGCAGGTTTTTCATACACTCTCACGTCGCTTGCTACATGTCAGAACAGTTTTACGTTCTAAATACGTGTGTCATGCGGTTCGGTCATTTTTTGGTTGACGTTTCTTCGTTCGTGATCTATCTATTCATCTAGTTAGTTTATTGTTTACCGAAGATCCAGGGCTCATAATCATCATCATCAGACTTTAACGTCCGAATGCTGGGCACAGGCCGAAACAGTGCTATTATATAGAGACCTGACATATTCTGTCGTCTCGGGTGACGGGCGCAGAACAGTGTCGACGGCAAAATAAAGACAACTTACTGTTATTTATTGTCTGCAACAATGCATCTGTCATGCTCAGGCGTATCACTTACCGTCAAGAGCACTGACCGTCCCGTTCACTTATAATATAAAAATACCATCCCACAAAGATTGCTTATTTTGATTGATTGAGCTATGAGATCGGGCCGCAGACACGCGGGCCCAAGACCTATTGGCTCATGGGATATTGTCATACAAATACTAAGTAACATCTGTGGTAACATTAAGACATCAAGAAGAGATCCATCTTTATATTTATAGCTTGAAGAGAGTGCATAATAAATGAGCTTCCTTAAATATAATCTAGGTAGGTACCCATTTAAGTACCTTGTAGGTTTCAGTTTCTATAGCTAAAAAATGACAGGTATATAATTATTTAGATAGGAACAACACTATATACTTATATTTATTTACAGATAATAAAGCTCTACGACATGTTCCCCCGTGGAATGAGTCTGGTGCTTGTATTGGAGTACATGTGCTCAGGCCTTTGGGAGATGTTACATCACAGCCAGCAGGAACTGACCATACCGAGGGTCAAGTCTTACGCCCAGATGCTGCTTAAGGGTACACGGTATATGCACGCACACTACGTCATGCACAGGGTACTTATTAATAACTTTTTTTGTCCATTCAGGTTAATACGATAATAGATATATGGTAGTAAAATAAATTAATAAAATAAAAAAGGTAATAATTAATATAAATAAATATCCTCTGACATTCACATAGCGCCATCTAGCCCTAAGTAAAGCGTGAAGCCTGTATTATGGGAACCAAACAACGGATAAGCATACTTACAAATACACATTTTTTTCGTAATACATATGTACCTACATATTATTCATAGAAAACACCCAGACTATTACAAACAGACATGTTCATGCACACAAATGTTTGTACTGCCCGGGGATCGAACCCGGAAATTGGTGTTGCAGTTGACGTCTCAACCGCAACACCAAATGGGTCGTCAATATATCGTCAATAATGTAGGTATTGGGTACAGTCCTCAGAAAATTAAACAAAAATATAGTGAATGCCTACCACGCAGGACTTCGGCTACATAGTAAAGTTGTGAAAATTTGTTTGAATATTTTTTTTAAGGATTTAAAGCCGGCGAATCTGCTAATAAATCACGAAGGCATATTAAAAATTGCAGACCTCGGTTTGGCTCGACTGTTCTGGCCCGATGGTGGAAGACCGTATTCACACCAAGTCGCTACAAGGTAATAATTTGCTTAAAAGCTAATTATCATATTATGATGTCTACTTCTTCGTGACAACAATTCAGATATCCTTTTCCCAAAACCTGGCCACTACTATAGCACTATCCGACGCTACTTTCAAGTCCTGCATAGAGCACGCGGATAGACATAGGGGACATGAGAGCAAGTGCTCCATGGTCTGAGGTCAAACCTGATGATGATTACTAAAACGAAACTAATCATTTTTTTTCAAACGATGGATAGGAGTGTGCCGCTATGATAATTTTGTTTAACCTTCTATCGTGTCTGGAAATCTGGCCTTTACAAGTTTAAACCATAGAAATGATCACAGATAATATATACTATGTAATATGTAGATATGTAGGCTGTATGATAAAAGCGAAACGGGATATATGGCGCTAATACGAGAACTTCTCTTATAATAACAGTGAACTGCGATCGGTTGAAAACAAGTGAAGGTACCTACTCTAAATCAGTTGCAACATGCTCCCAAATTTTTGAAACTGTGACAGGTTATAGGTAGGTAAATTTAAGACTTCTAGTCTCAAATTTACCTACCTATATTTTTTTTATTCCCTCAACTTAACTGTGGTAAGTGAGTCGAGACAAAATAAAAAATCTGTTGACGGATGTCTTCGGGAGATACCGTAACATAAAGGGAATATGAATAAATGTATCCTTTAAAGGTAGGTACTGGGTATTTATAATAAAGTATATTTCAGATGGTACCGTGCCCCTGAATTATTATACGGTGCAAGACATTACACAGAAAATGTTGACCTGTGGGCTGTCGGATGCATCCTTGCCGAGATGATCACAAAAAAACCGCTTTTCCCTGTAAGTACAAACCACAAACAGAAATCTCTTTTTGTAATTTAAAGCATTCAGTATACTATATACATTCATTTAACTCTTTGAACGTCAATGACACCTAAAGGCGCTAGTAATAATAGGTTTCCTATTTTGTCTGGATTACCGGCGTTCGAGCGTCGGTGGCTCAATGGTGTGGACTGTCGCCCTCCTACCGGGAGGGCCGAGTTTCAAATGCCGCCACGTACCAATGTGTTTTCGAATTTTCGAAAAACATATGTACTTTATCCGACGCCTTTACGGTGAAGGAAAACTTCGTGAGGAAGCCTGCGCACGCCTGCGAAGAGATTCAAAGGTTGTGTGTGAAGTCGTCCAACCCGCACTGGGCCCGCATGGACGACTAAGGCCTATACACCCTATACGGGTAGGCTCGTGCCCCTCGGTGGGGACTTTTAATGAGCTGATGATGACTGGCGTTCAATGGGTTAATATGTGCAACCATTACGATAGTTTGACTTGAGCGACCGCTACGTCTTCGAATGATGAATAAAAAGTTAACTTTTCAGGGTGAATCCGATATAGAGCAGCTGGCGATAGTTCTCCAGCATCTCGGCACTCCTACCGAAGAGTCTTGGCCTGGTCACAAGGACCTGCCGGACTACCATAAGATCACGTTCCCTGAGTCCACGCCGACGCCTTGGACCGAGTTGCTGCCCGGCGTGGAGCCCGACGCGGCTGACCTAGTCAAGTCATTCATATTATACGACCAGATTAAAGGATGTCGGCGAAGGAGGTTGGTTATTCATTTGACCTTTTTTTGTTTGGCTCTCGGAGTAATCATAAAATAATTTGAGGTTAGGCTAGAAATTGGCTATCTTGAGTAAATTAATCATCAGCAGTTCATTAAACATCCCCACTAAAGATAAAGCCTTAGTCATCCACCCGGACCCAGTGCGTATTTTCCAACTTCACGCACAACCTTTCAATTTTCCTCACGATGTTTTCCTTCACCGTAAGAGCGTCAGATAACGTACATATAATTTTTAAAATTTGAATAGACATTCGGATGTGGAAGTATTTGAACCTGTGCCCTCCAGATCGGAAGCTCATTGGTATGATCAGTCCATGAGACACCGACGCTCTTAAGTAAATTAACAAAGTTTTTGATGTTTTAAGATGCTTGCTGCTATGACGACAATATTTATGGTAGAGTCACAAAAAAATATGATAATAACAATTGACGATTCAAAAGTATCTGTAACAGATTTATTTGAATAAAGATTTTTTTTCTTTCTTTCTTATGTATAAGTAAATCATCATTCATAACATCGAAACTATAGAAAGTTCTTGAACTCTTACGTTCTAAACAATAACCACTAAATTATGTCATCTATTTTTTCCAGGCATTACGTCATCAATGGTTTCAAAATAGACCTCTACCAGCCTCCTTGGAGGACATGCCCAAGCCCGTCCCCAACAAGTCTAAGTAAGCTATTTATGTTTAATAAAACAAAATGTGTCATAAAATGCATTTTATTCTTTCGAATCACTATCGCGTAGCTAAATAGATTACACAGTAATTATTACAATAAGGAATTGTACTCTTCGATTAATGTACAGTTTGAGCGAAACGTTTACGTAAACATAATTTATGATGACCTGGATTAAGTGTAAGCAGTTATGCAATGATGTTTGATAATTAAACACTCAATTGGTTGAACCTCAGTATTTGAAGGCGAATTAAGTTCAACATGGGTTACCTACCATTGTAGGTGACTCAATACATTAAATAAGTCAGTATTTCATGTGTAAGCTGATACATAAAAAACACACATGGAAAACAAAAATGGAATTATACAAGTGTGCCTTTGACTTGTTTCGACAATTTTCAGATGACTTATCTAATAGTTATATTTACAGTATTATGAACTAATTTTAATTTTATTTGTTCTCAATTTATTGTCAATATATAATTATGACTTGAGAATAATTTTGAAAACTTAAAGCTACTATAGGTACAAAACAAATCGCTATTTAGTATAATGCCATTGTTGTTTTACAATGTGCAATAAAATCATCGCAATCCAGAACATTCTATATCAACTGCATCCTAATACATTTTATGTGGAACAAAGTTGCAAAACTCTTTAATAACATTCACACTTTGTGGCCTACCCAGATTAAACATTGAGAGATATTAAATTGCATATATTGAATTTCCCTATAATTAAAACCAAGTGCAATCAGATAATGCAGGCCAATATTAAAATAACAATCAGAGATCACATTAAAAATACCCCAACAAACTTAATATAAACTTTTTTTTCTTGTTTCACATACAATTAAATAATCGTACATTAAAAGTTAACAGACACAATTTGACAAGTTAACACAACATTTTAGTCAAAATAATAGAAAACCGTTTTACCCTGTGTCTTTCACAATATTCGCATACTAAGCTTTTCTTATAAATTACACTCAAATTGGGTAAGTAACTTTAAATATTTGCCAAATACTGGAAATATTCTTATTGCTGCAGTATACCTACGTGCTAAAGCGTGCACTCTTTCTCATTCCGTGCCGATTCCTATACATTTAAAAACACAAGAAAACATTTTCGACTCATATTGAATTACAGAACTTTATTTTTTTACAAGTATGATGACCTCTTAGCATTATTAATTATATAAAACCGTATTTTTATTCCAGTTGTACCTTTTCAATAAAACGCGTCCGTGACACCATTCAACTGACCTTACAGTCGAATATATATTTTAGTGTCTTAATATATATTCGATTAAATCTACATGAATACCCATACCTATATTTAATTAACATTATCTACTCACGACGCTCAGTTACCAATAATTGTATACCTTGCAACCATATTTTGAACTTTAGTCGAATAACAGTTATAATTAAGAAAAAAACCTAATATCTAAAGAGAATATCTACTTTCATGATAGTCACAAATTGCCATACATACAATTCTAAATATTTATTATTTGGTAGATATTAATACGATTCTACCACAGCCTTGATTTATTAGTGCTAAGTTTGACAGACCGACTGTTCTTCGAGTTTAAATTTAGGTTGGTATTGGTTGCTTAGTAACTTCACTAATTATTTAATTCATAAGCCCTATTATGGCTTTTAGAACAAGACAAAAGCATTGTCTTGTGATCAGTTTGTAAGACTTTATTAAGCATTTTCGAAGGTAAAATGGTGAATATAAAATGTAAACTGAAAACGTATTCCCAGTGTCCTACTTTAATATCCTACATGATTCACTAATAGGTACCTAATATAATTCTTTTTATAAATTCATTAGAGTTGAATTTGCCATATGTAAGTTTTAAACGTCAATTTTGTCTTAATTAGACAATCTGAGATGTTATAAAGTTTCAAGGAATATAACTTATTTCTGCTCTTTTTACATTCAGATACATAAAAAATTTGACTATCGACTGCATCAGAAACCAGCAAATATCCTTTGCATTTAATTACTAAAGTCACAACTTATCCTTAGTACCATTTGAAGATAAGTCCCTTTTCTAATGTAAGGTTCCTTTTTGCTGAATTCTTTTAAATGTCAACTAAAATCATTGGTATGTCACGATCGAGTTTTTAACAGGCCTTTTAACTACATAAAAAATCACGATATTGTGAGATGCTAAACAAATGTAGGTATAAAATTTGCATTCCAGAATCCCTGTGAACAACCCAATTATCGAGCAAGATGTGTGACGATTTTACTAATAGGTACTTATATTAATACATTTATTTTTAAAACTATTAAGCGATCTAAGTGGCCCAATATTGGTCGCATTATCATATTTAGTTACAAATCCGTATCGACTCGATAAGAAGATATTTATTTTCAGGTAATTACATTTAAATTTCAATAATTATTGTGTTTAATTCGGATTTTAGAAAATTAGTCGCGTAACCACTAAAAAAACAAGTATATAATAATTTCATAATATACCGCCCAATTTTCTATTTAGCTTACGCAGCAAACGAAATATCATAATAATTAACCAGGGCTTCATTAAGAAACGTTTATTTAAACTGCGTATCAGTTAAGAATACCTATAAATCGATTCAAATACAACCTACCCAGCCTGTATGAATCCAATTTAATAGAAACTTATTAAGTGCAACCCGAGATTTAAGATCTACTATATACAATTATTAATTGATAAACAATCCATCTTACAACAAGCCCTAAATAGATATCAAGCGTATATAATGAACATAACTATATAAAATACAAAAACTTCATGAAGCCGCCTATCCTTAACTTATGAGATGACATCAAATTTTTTCAGGGTTTGTTGTAAAATGGTTGACAAAATTAAAATTTAACTAATACTTGGACCCCTTGCATCCAACATTAAATTACTCAATACAGTTACCGCAAATTTAAGAACGCCTATCTGCCCAAAATAAATACTTGGTTTACCGAACACTTTAGTATTCACCAATATTCATATTTAATCTAAGGATGACAGAATTTTGTTATAACTCTCATATAAAAATATGAAATAACATTGCCAAGAGTGTTAATTATTTGAAGTTAAAAACATTATGTACTGTTAACTTAAATATGAATACAGACCATAAGTAAATTAATTTTCAAAACTATCATATTTTATTAACGCGCATAATTTGTGTATTGCATAAAAGAAACTTCCAAATTATCTTTATCATTCATTATATTTCTGTCCACCTAAGAATCACCGATATGTAAAAAAATCAATAGTTCAATATTAAATATACTTAATAGGGTAATATTTACATAACTTGTGCAAGCCACTGTTCGAAAACGAACTGTGAATTTCGAACTAATATTAAAACAATATATTTATTAGACTATTTACA
Organism: Leucinodes orbonalis; assembly: GCA_019425675.1. Classification (NCBI taxonomy): domain Eukaryota; kingdom Metazoa; phylum Arthropoda; class Insecta; order Lepidoptera; family Crambidae; genus Leucinodes; species Leucinodes orbonalis. The sequence continues at coordinate 30,405 of PQWD01014062.1, read as the reverse complement.
TAATACAATAACACTAAACGACCTACATGATTTATTTTATCATATCTGTATAGACAAATAGTTTGTACTCCTTAAGAAGTAGCATATATGTAAAACTACAGACATTACACCTACTGGTGGACAAAAGCCTCCCCCAATGGTGGGGGGGTGGTAAATTGTGAAAGTAATGCCTTTTAAAATTAAAACGTTCCGGTCGGATCGTATCCCGCCAATGATTAAATATTATGATGGTAGGTCGCCAGTGCCTCGTTCGAGCAGGTGAGGTTAGCTTGAGGCATTAACAACGGAATAACAATTGCAAGGGTTATAATTTTTTTGTGGTAGGCGTCGTATGATGTATAAATCGTTTAGTGTTGCCATAAAGAAATAAATATTATACCCGGCGATAATATTGTACAATGAACTTTGTAAAAAAATAATAGGCTAATTACTAAGTGCTGTGCTTTGAAAGAGCAAAAATCTGCAAAGCTATAATTCGCCTAATTTCATGTCGCTAAAGTTCACTCCAATCCCAGTCCTCTGACATTAAAATCTGTTCTCCATTTTGCGACTAATATTTTATTCTGTGCAAAAAGGAACCTATGTCCAGCAGAGGACTAAGCTTGAGTGTTACTTGAGACTGAATAAAATACTATGATATACTACTATACCTATGGTAGCTAGCGCCCATCAGATCAGATACTTAAGACTTGTATTCATTGCGTCAAATGTTAACAACTGCACTCTCCCTTTTCCGGGATAACGGGTGATCTGCAAGTGTCACTTGTGACATTCCACTTGGTTGAGCTTAATTGCTAACATATTATTTGATTTTTAACATATTGAGCGCCTTGAATCGAGACAATAGAAATAACGTTGATTTCGGCGCTTTAAGGTTTTGGTAGTCAAAGGGTGATAAATAAATATCAACTGATATTATTTACACAGCGCCATCTAGCTATTTAATTGTAACTGATATACACACATACTTTTTTTGTATTAAATACGTAAATATTATACTTAGAAACACCCAGACCAATAGAAACAGGCAAGTACTTGCACACAAATGTTTGTACTGTCCGAAAATAGAACCTTGTCAAACGACACAACCATTACACCAAATAGGTCGTCAATAGCCTAAATAGCCTATTATTTGTCTACAAAGGTCATTGTGCAACTGCCGAGTATTAATAAAATCTAGACATATCTTAATTGCGTATCCAGCCAGCCGTGTGAAGGTAATGCTTGATCGCGATGTCCACTTCGTTGTCGGCTGTCGCGGGCCGCCGTAGCAGCACCCCCTTCATTGTCACGTACTGGGCTGGCGGAAGGCTCAATGCCGAACATAACTGCAAGAAAACAATAATATTGTTTAAAAAAACACCCTCACAAATTATTGGAAATCGCACTCGGATACTCTCGAGAAGAATAGGATTTTTCCACTAATTTTCATATCCCTATTACGTCCCACTGCATGACAGAGACCTATCACAGCATAGCTATGAGATTGGGTCGTAACCCATTACGCGGGCCCAATGCCGATTGGCGAGTGTTACCGAATACCATCGTAAGGACCGGTGCGTTTAACGTTCCTCGGAAGACACGTTACACCACGGTATCATCTACTTCTTCAGACAATCTGGTGATTCAGCCTACAATTTTTTACCAAATGTTACAAAGAAAGCTTAAAGAGATTTCTCATAAAATTTAACGACGGAACAACTTTATATACATAGATTATGTTGATGTTAGTGTTTCCCTACGCGATAAGATCCGGAACGAGATTAGCGTAGAAGAACCAGAGTGACATACATATGATAGCCCACTGAATTAGCAAGTTGAAATGGCAGGGCCCATGATGCATTTAACTGATGGCAGATGGGGCGAAAAGGTTCTGTGTCTGGCGTCGACGTAACGGGAAAAAAAGCGTAGACCGCCGTGTACAGAGATTATGAGTAGGGTATGCAAAGTGAGTGACACTAATCGCAAAAACAATAAATAATTTACATTTTTGTCAAATTGAGCGCTGTTAATGACAGCAGATCGTCTATGATTTCAAATTTGTAGAGGAAATGTGCGAATAAGTGGAAATATTGAATATGTTGGCGATTTTCCGGGTTGTCTGGACGCACAGGGTATGCACTGCTTATTTGCAACTCGTATATGGAGTGCACGCCACTGACCGCCAACCACGTAGACTACTGACGTAATGACCTATTTAAGGTGGCGGGTAGCAGATGAGTGTCAACTGCAAGCGATCCGTCCACGTGGAAATCATTAGGACCTTTGTTCAGAGGTGGACTTCAAGGTATGTATGATGATTATGAAGTCCAACAGTTAAGCAATAGGAGGGAAACAATGTTTCGTAAGGCTAAATTAATTATGGAGATAGTCAAATAACTGGATATTGTGATTTGACCTCTTTATGTGGCAAGTTTGAAACTACAATATCACTGTTCTGTGATTAGGTACAGGCGTTCTTAGTATTAAAACGTCAGCATAACATCCATAAATAAACTTTTGCAGTACATAAATTACCTATTTCATGCAAAAATATCATGAAGTAGTCGCACAACACTTGCGTCACCGCAAGGTTGCAAACACATTTTGCAACAAAAGCATAAAAACACGTTTCCACTTCGTGATGTATATTACGACTTTTCAATATCAATAACAGCACTTGTTTACAGTTTCTACCGAGATACAAGTGTAATTTTCTTGTACCTTATCAGAGCGTCGATGGCTCATTGATGTGGACTGTTGCCTTCCGAACTGGAGGGTGTAGGTTCAACTCCCACCACGTACACGTATTTTCGAATTTATATGTACGTTTATCCGACGCTATTATGGCAAAGAAAAATATCGTGAGGAAACCTGCACAGAAATCCTAAGGTTGTGTGTGAAGTCAGACAATCCGTACTAGGCCCGCGTAGACGACCCTTTACAGTTATTGTTAATGTTAAAAAGTGTACAGGACGGTCAGGGCGCTCACCTGATGGTAAGTAATATGCCTGACCATGACAGAGCGGCATTGAAAATGATCAACAACTGATAGATATTTAGTATTCTCCATTAATGCCGCACCGCGCCCGTCACCCGATCGACAACAACAGCTGTTATGTCTCTTTTACCCGGTAATTTTACAAGCTACAGTTCCCTCATCCCGAAACACAAAAGCGCATAACACATCTATTTCGCGGGACGGTAAGGTACTGCGGTGTTACCTACCTAGACGATTCAGTACCGAGTCTCCCACCAAACAAAGTGAAGAATTTTCTCAACTAGCTTTCTATTTATGTGAAAGAGGTAGGAGACCTTCTAGAAATATATTTTTTTTTTTTTTAGAAATTTAGAAATTTATTTCTTTAAAACAAAAACAAAACAATACATACCAATACAGGTTAATCACTAATTAAACATGTGTTAAAGTCACTTATGTTTTACGTAAAACATACATCACATGATACACAAAACGGTAAGTACCCGAGTCAACATTAGGTTACTCACACAATCACTTAATCTTTAACAATAAAAATAATAAGTAAGAAAAAAAATAAAATAAAACAATACACTTTTAAATAAAAACCAATTATGCGTATCTATTTATGTTAGCATGACTAATTTTATAAGTTGGCGGTATACAATTATATAAAATTCTTTACCTACCGTGCTAGTCGAAACTGAGTTACGGCTAGGTAAGAATCTCGCTCCTGCAATACATGCTCTAACGTACCGTGCAGTAGGACGCTTTTCGAATGAACGCCTTGCTAATTATTTACGTGCACAATTGATGTCGGTGAGTCGAGGTAACTGCTAACGCACAGTACACTCAACATTAACAGATAAATCAAACTGTTATAAATCCTTAATCTAAGTTTAACAAAGCGTAGTAATACAAGTTTAATAAAAATTACATGCTACTGTTTCTAGTTTGGCGATATTACATTAACAATATAAATATATATTTTCAATTTACAGCGTTAATAAAATAATACTTAGCTATATATATTATACTTTCATATCAATATGATGAAGGCGTGCCAATAATGTTGTTCATCATTTTTGAATCACTCATATTAAAATTCTATGAGTTTCGATATATTTAGAACTAACCTTTACCTTTTAAGTAACCCTTTAACCGCCACATTCGAATATTTTTAACTTGGAGTAGTCATTCCCAGTAAAATGAAGCGATATCCCTCTTCCCTCAATCCATCATATTTGAGAAAATCATTGGCATTTACCAACATGCACTAGCCCCGGGCGCGGGTTGCGATCCAAAAAACCATAATCCTTTCCCAGGCAGTGGAAGATATATTCCCACCATAATTTGAACATTATTGGCTTATATGAATAATTGAGTACCAAACCAATAAATTTTAAAGAACTCGATGGCCTATAAAGAATTAATAAGTCACAGAGGGAGGTTCCTTTTTCAGAAAAAAAACACTGCTGGCAACATTAATTGTATTAGAATTTTAGTCAGGCGTAGCTTCAATTTAATTCCGGTTCTTACACCAGAAAAAATATGCATTTCGATCATTCCATAGATGAACTACCATTCTAAATTTGAGACTTTTTTACTATCGCGATATGTAAACATAATCAAATAGAAAAATTTTAAGTATTAAGCAAGTTCGCATTAATTAGTTGCTACGTGTTACGCCAAATGCGCAATACTATAATTGCGATCTAAGTATAAACAAAATTACCCAATTAAATATCGGCTAACATCTATGAATAATGACTAAGCGTAATCAAATTTTATTGGTTCCGGTTGTTATTATAGACATTGTTATAATAACTCATAAGATAGATGAAAAAAAAACCGGGAAAATAAAGTGTTAGATAAGTAAAATTGAGTTTTACTATCTAAACGACGACACGCTCAATTCATTCACGAACGTGAGTGGACCACAATCACAGGTATTTTTGCGTCATTTGTGAGGTCCTAATTTTGCATGCGGGCAAAAGCAGGCATTTTCTGGGGTGTCGTAGTTCTATGATTTCTCAGACTATATTCAAAAAATTGTTCATGTATCTAATCCATAGGACTTAAACGGCCGGCTCTCGGACTATATATCATATCTTTCAAGGTATACCGCTGCTGGGAGGTGAGCATACCATCAGGTGAGCTGTCTGCTCGTTTACCTCCCTATGAAATAACTGAAAAAATATGCTGTAGTGTGTATAGATAACCTCCCTCACACATATATATTTAGGTATACCTATATAAGGAGTAGCTTCTCTCTGTGAAAATAGTAGGAGATCTTTTGCGCATTGATGAAGCATAATAATTGTCCATCAGTTGTTGGTCTCCATCAAGGCCGATCTGTAATAGTCAGGCGTATCACTAACATCAGGCGTGCGTGCTTGACTGTCACTGTACCCAAGAAGGTACATAACGTACCAAGAATGAAATAAAGGAATGATATTGTGTTTAGTGTGTTGTGCTAAAAATGGTTTATGATAGAAATTTGTTTTATAGAAAATCAAGTGCTTATAAAGATTGTATTTAAAAGAAATAAATGGAGAAATGAAAATGGATAAGATTTGTTGTGTGTAAAACATTATAAGACTGTAATTTACCTGTATCTCGTTACTGTTCAGAAGATGCCTCGAGCATCCGCCGCTGCATGAGCTCTTTTTGGAGCATCCACATACGGTACTTCCGTCCCGTGTGCACTTTGGGCTGGTGGAACTTGAGCCGCTTTCTCCTTCTCTGTTAGTTAGTAGTAGTAGAAGGTTAGAAATTAATAAATAAATGGGTGATATTGAAAAAGGTTTTGGCATTTATTACGTAACTAAATACTAATAAAATGAAGCAATTTTTTTTTATTAAAGGACTTGCAAATTACTTTTGAAAAATTGAAGCCCGCTGATAACAATAGAACTACATTTATTCTGAAGGTTAGTTTGGGAATCATATTTAAAGCCAAATGAATTCAAATAAAAATTACAACACTACAATATATAATTTTTTTATTTATATATATCCACTGACATTCACACAACGCCATCTAGCCCGAAGTTAAGCGTGAAGCCTGTGTTATGGGTACTCAACAACGGATAAACATACTTATATATATTTTTTTGTAAATATATACTAACCTTTCAAAACTTTTATTAATTAATCATAGCATTCATAAGTACCTAGGGGTTGCCAGAATTGAAAATACTATCCACTTTGACACATTACCTTTTTCTTTGCTGCGGTGTCGTGCTGTTCTGATCTTTTGTTTGGATGCTGTCCAGGCATCCACTGCTGCCCTGGCGAAAACAACCGTTATACGGGATCATAGGCAAAACTACATGACATCCAACATTACCTAAGCCGCTATTCAGACATAGAATAATCAGATGCATTGTATATTGTTCAAATGTTCCGTATATGTAATACTAAATATCTATTATTTCCACTTGTAGACTTCTTTATTCTTTTTATAGATTTTCTAGTTCAACATTATGGAATAAAGTTTAAAATTTCACATAAAATTAATAGTAAAGTCCACTGCTGTACCTAGTCCATCCATTACGCCTAGGCTTAACACCTACACCTAGGATTGTCAAGGTAACATAGTACCTTATATTCTACAGCCTGTCTTGCTTGTCTAAAGAGTGTTGGCAAAGGTTCTAAATTTATTTATCTGGAATTGAAACGTCCGAATGCATTTCTAGAGCTACATTTCTATATTAAGCTTGTGCATGTTTAATTTTGCATCTAACTTTTCTATATCTTTGTGGTCACATCAAACATTCACGTGTAAAATACTGCTGAATATGAAACGTTGTTTTTATTTAGACAATGCGAGCAATGCGTAATAAGCAACGTCAATTTATGAAGCATGATTTTGTAAAGACTCAAATGATTTCAGAGCATTTATTTGTTTTTGTTTAGCGTGTTGAAGAATAAAATATTTACAGGTGTAAATATGACTAGTTAATAGCATAGGTCATACAATAAAATAACCCTATTGGCATGAATATATTAAACAACTGAAGTAACATATAAAACAACGTTCATAATCCCGCAATTTGGCATACACCTACATGGATTTTGATATCTACGCCAAGCGTAAGCGCGAATGTATGAAGCATGTACGTATAGGTTCCATGCACGAAATGTGGGGTGAAATAAGGAGGTAAAAGTGAAGAAATAAACAAAAGATAAAATAGGCACTAATTGACCACAAGTTGATTTTAAAATTCTGATAAAAGGAAAATAAATTTGATACTTTGATGTGAGATATATTTCGAATTCTTTATTCCAATAAAAACTCGATAATCAATAACTGGTAATAGGAAATTAAAAAGAAACAATGTTATGATTAATGTTATGTAAGCACTGCGTACGACGCCGATAAAATAAACATTAATAAATATCGCGGATAAAAGTTACAGTATGCCCATTGTAATAAACATTGCAACAACCATATTCCTAAGGCACAGAAGTATGTTCACCTTCAAACAACAAATAGTCACTACCTTTCAGACCATGGCAGCACACTGCTGAACTTTAAAGGCCACTATCTTTAGGACTTTGCCGTAATTAGAGTAACCATTTGGTAACTCTAATTGTTAGCGAGCTGGAGATTGCTGTGCCTATTACCCGCCGGGATTCCAGACACAATAGAATATCTATTGTGTCTGTTGAATATATGCAACTGCGGCGTTAAGGGTTAACCCTTTGACCGCCGGGATTTCCGTTATTTCAATATTATAAACAGACATTCTAATTTTATTTATATGTAATAGATGATAGTTAGGTAGGTATAAACAAGGGCATAGCCACACTGGCTCTGAACTGTAAGGTGCCTAATTAAACAAAAAAAAATTGTATAATATAGATTAAAAAATTGGCATATGCGCAGAACCCATACAGCTCAAGTTTAGAAAAAATACCTGGAAAGTGTGGGGGGGGATAGATTAACTGCTGCCCCACTCTGAACCCAAGGTTGCCTTCGCTAATGGATACAAAGTATATTTTGTCAAAGTGTTTGTTATTACAATTTTCAAAATTTATAAAAAACCTGCACATAACACAACCATAGTGATATCGTTTGTTAGGCTCGTTGTGTAAATTTTAAGGCTGAGAGCCATCTGTGCTCGCCAATCGCCCGGTGAAGCTGTAAAGGCCATCTGCGGCCAACAGCACTAGTCAGTTCGAAAAAAAAAAGATATCGGCGTAGTACGCATGCGCAATAGCAAAAAGCATGTTACCAGTATCGTGTAATGTCTCACGTGGTGCGGGTGCGCGTGGCTCTTCCTGTGGGCGGCGTGCTGGTCGTAGTGGGCGCACTCCTCGAGCCGCGCCACACCGGCGAGCCTGTACCGGTGCAGTTCGCCGAGGCGGACACGCAGTTCGCGTTCGCGCCACAACCCACCGGCCACTGCTTGCTGTTCGCTGCGACCGTAGAACTGCGCCGTCCAACGGATGCGGTCCGTGAACTCCCTGTGGGCATGGGGAAAACATATTTCATATTGATAGTAACGACCCAAAGGGTTCCGGTTTCGATCCCCGGACAGTACAAACATTTGTGTGCATGAACATATCTGTTTGTAATGGTCCGGGTGTTTTCTATGTATGTATTTACAAAAAAAAGTATATAAGTATGTTTGTCAGTTGTTTAGTACCCATAATACAGGCGTGAACGCTTAACTTGGGGCTAGATGGCGCTATGTGAATGAAGTGTGAATGTAAGTGGATATTTATTTATTATGCTCATACGCACAACAGACACTGCCGAGTAGTGCATGCAAATCAATGCATCACAATGATTATAAAACGGCCAGGGTTTTTAAGAAACACATAGCTAAACAATCATATTTTTAATTCCCTCTCTCTTCAACTTATCCCAGTCTACTGCTAGACATAGATCTCCCCTATTTTGCGCCGTATAAAGTATTTACCTATGTATATAAAAAAAATCCAAAAAATATAGAGAACTTTGGTCTCTTTAGGTTAATTTAATTACAAAATTAAATAACACACCACTGTGTGTTTGCTAACACGGAAAACAATAGAATAGATCAATTAACTTAAAAATATATCAGTAGTCTTGAATAAATCAACTAACTAGAGATCAATACAGAGTCAAGTGGGAACCTTAACCAAACTGTATATTACAACTGAATGTTCATGATTAATTACCAAGAGAAAATGTCTCTCGTGACCAAATAATCTCTATTTAATAATGCGGTGATTAACTATGACTTTAATTGGGTTGATATGGAAAATTACAACTAGCAAGAACAATATATATTACAGTGAAAATTCATACCACGCACCGCCTCAGTCAAAACCCAAATTGACTAGTTTATTGTTCTCGTATCACTTACTTTTTCTCTTTGGCAAGTTTCCCTAATGTCTTTAACTTGTTTCGCTGATTGTTGAAAAACACAGAGACCAATTGATAATCTCTGACCAGTCTTTTTCTTCTCGTTCTTTCCCGGAGCCTTCTTATATATATGTCCACTTGTGCCAACTTCAATGCTGGAAAACGACATCATTTACTCAAAGTAAAACACTAAATTCAAATTTACGAGTGTAGTGGATTTCAACGAAGATTATCATACTAGTCATTGAATAATATAAACCAAACAGTGGGAGATAAATTGCCAATGGAAGACTTACCAACATCTAATTCATCATCTTCTGGGTTCAAAGCCAATGTTGATACCAACTGTTCAGCTTCATGATCATGTTCCTGAAAAGAAGTCTCATTTTAGTATAGCCTGTTTATGATTATATTATGCACACACACACAGCATGACTCAGGCCTCAATTCATTAAGAGCATATCACACATACTATTATAGCAGGAGAAATAAATTTTAGAGTACTGCAATTTATTCCTAAATCTATCATCTGCCTATCACCTTACACACCATAAAACCTCATTTGATTTATTAGTGGAAAAAGTATATATCCCTTTCAACCACTGGGCAAAACTGGCTGAAATTTTTTGTAGTAATACGCAGTAATGTTTTTAACAAAACTGAGGTGGCATACAATACATTCCATGTAAGATGTAAACTCAAAGGTTTGATGTAGAAGTTTATAAGTATGTAATACTTAATACTCCCTGATACTGTAAGTGGTGCCCATAGCCACAATGTTTCTGATTTGCAAATGGTTCTGAAGTTTAATAAAAGAAGAAAGCAAGCAGCCCACCTTATGGTAATTGTGGACTTTCACCATATATTACTTTATATCCCTAATCTGATATAATTTTGTCCTTTTTTTTTAAAGGGATTAAATAATAAGTTTGCTTGTGAGTCCATGTTACTACTTAAAATGATACTACTGAAAAAGATAAAGTTTTAAATTGTCTTTATCTTTCCATAAATTTTCTACAAGAAATAATTATTATGCAAGTCAAACAAATTAAAGAATGCCAACAAAGTGTGTGTTCAGATCATCAGAGCCTTATTAAATCTTGTAACAAATTACTCCACAAAATTGACTTGAGACTTCGAATACCATGTAGGAGTAGCATCTGTAGCAGCAGGCCATAGCCACCATGGCTTACATACAATGGTCCATTTAGAGGACTAAATACAGAAACCAATTTCTATTAGCATAGAACACAGTAGTAGACCATTCAATATTAATATTGTTAAAATTGTATATACAAACCCTTTCATAATCATCCCTATTTGGCATGTAACTAAGTTGAGAAGCTTCATCTGCTGTCACTGCAAGATGTGGTAGCCTTGATACTGCATTTGGTCCCAGAGGTCCATCATCTCGGTCAGCACAGTGTAATGATGGTCGTGAAGTACTTTCAACATTTCCCCAAGTAGCTCTACCAATACTACCTTCTAGGTATCTAGTAATGTATTCATCTTTTGCCTCTAAAATAATAATAGAAAAATGAACAACAAACATAGTTTTGAGTTCATTTTTACATTTATTTATAAACATTTTTTTAGACAGTAAATGTCAGATTCATACCTTCAGGTGTCCGTGTTTCAATGTGTTTAGCAATATCTTCCCAGTTCCCAAACCCAAACTGTTCAATGGCATCTAATAATCTGACTTCTTCATTTGCTGACCAATTACTACGACCCAAAAATAAACCAAAGGCTCCAGAATCCTAAAATTTCATCCATAATTAACAAAATATTTGTTTGAAAAAAAAAATACCACAAGGATTAGGTTTAACATTTACCATATATTGATAGGAATGATCATTTTATGAGATCCAATTTCAGCACCTAATTGAAAGCACTGGAAATAAAATCAATTGTAAAATAATTGCCACATGAATATGATAAAATTCAAATTTTGCGCCAAAAGTATAAACAAAAATGGCATCAAACGCTACTTTACCTGCAAACAAATATCAAAATCTATACACTCGGCACATCGCACTCTAATTCCATTTATCTCTTCTTGACAATAAGTACAATTATATTTAGCATACAAATCTGAAAACGACATGACTGCGATAGCGGTACACTAAACAATTATTCTAATGGTTGGCAAAATCTCGCGCAACTATTCACGACCGGCCATGTTTTTTTATAGACAACGTTTTTTTTTTTCATAAATAATGTTGCCACCTTAGCGATTGTCGTAATGCAATGGCGTAAACATTGATGTAGACTTCAAGTTTCAAAGGGCCTAAACCATAAAATAACTATGGTAAGGAAAACTCTCTGGCTCTGGTTTAGGCTGGATGAGAAAATAAAATAGAGGACCGGGATATCTAACGCAAAATGGAGGAGGTTGAAGAGGGAGGGCAAACTAACATAGAAAAAAATAAATGCATAGCTGAATGAGAGTATGCTTATTATTGCATCAAACCTGAGATGGTTTGCCGCTTTAATAGACAAGTGTGATAAATATAAATATTGTTTATGGTATTCCAAGCATTATTAAAAAAAATGATTGTCATTGGTTAAAAAAAAATTGTGACAGCAACGTCAGATGATACTGTGTTGTTAAAATTTTTCCATACTGTATTTTGATTTATAATTTAATAGTTTGTGTATTATATTATCACGTGAGCATTTTCTTAAAATTATCTTGTTTTTTAACATATTATTGGCTAAAAGTATTTTGTGTCAAAAATTCAGTAATGCTATGCCATAGCTGAATTACCCTACTACTTATTTCGTTTTGCGATAATGAAATCTAGCAAGCGAAGACTTCAGGCTCTTACAGAAGGATCTGATGGATTACCGAATTACCTCAAAATGGAAGATTCTGAGACATCTATCCCTCCAGTATTTAGGTCACGATTACACGAATTGTTTTCTCAGATAGAGAAAGAATTTGACCTTCTTTATACTGAGAATCTAAATCGTAAGTCAACATTTGATCCATTGATTTTAGTCATGCGAAACTCATTATTTCATTAAATTGCATGGTTACTTTCACACGTTACTTAATGTTACAGTACAAGAAAAAATAGATATCTTAAGTGAGAAATTGGAAAGAGAGAGTTATGTAGGAGATAAGCAAAATTTGGATTACATAGAATTTGAAACCTCTGGAAAAAACTCCAAAGTAAAATGTAAGTTAAAAAATAACTTTTAAAGGTTTATTATTTTTATATTAATTGCATGGTATGTTTTATTGTAGTTGATGTTCTTTTTTATTTTTGTGTGTTAGTGTCCCAAAGTAATTCCCAAAAAGTTAAAGCAAGCCACAAGCTGCGTGTGCAAACCAGCAAGATCGTTTCAAGCTTCAAGGCCCCAACTTACAACTGCCAGCTAGTGAGAGAGTTTACAGGACACAAAGATGGCATTTGGGATGTAACTTCAGCTCGCCCTGGTCAAGCTTTGTTTGGAACAGCATCTGCAGGTAATATTGTGTTACTATACTATTAATTGAATTTTTAAGATTTTATTTACTGCTAGTTGTACATAATTTACGAATTCTGTTTTATTACATCCCTAGGATAATTAGAAGACATTATTAGTAATCAAGAAACATTTACAACTATTGTTTTTTACTAATTCAACATATAGAAATATCATCCTTGTTAAATATATGAATGGTAAAATTGATACAACACTTGTTGTACCTAGGTGTTTGTATAATAAAATTTGGTGGTAATTTCTTCAATCATTATAATATTATTTTTATTAATATGGTTTTTTGAATAAAAAAATTTAGTATAGCTCACAGGTAGCTCACAGGTAGTGTTCACATGATAGCAAAATATATTGCTTTATGTGAATGATTCCAATCCTACCAAAAATAATATTTTTTATTGGTTTATTTATATTTTTTTGCAAAACATGAAAGCAGGCAGTTTTAAATAATTAAATCTAAAATACAAATATTCTAAAGTTACACATCACAGTTACACAAACTATAATCATACATTTCTTTTATTTAGATCACACTGCTTGCGTATGGAGTGTTGAATGGGGCAGGTGTCTTCTACAGTACACTGGCCACCAGGGCTCGGTTAACTCAATAAGATTTCACCCAACTCGTGACATTGCTTTGACAAGTAGTGGGGATAACACAGCACATGTATGGCAAGCTGCTGTCAATTGGGACCTACCAGTGAGTATTAGAAACCAAATAAATTGATGTTTTAATAATTAAGTGAAGTCAAGTCTTTAGCTGAAAGATTCAAAATATACTGTCACCATTTTATTATACACACGGATTACTTCATAACTAAGGTTCTGCCTATGCTGTCTGATATTTCGACCAATCTCTCTTTACGATACCGGCTCGTAACGAGTGCCGCTTTTTTTTCGCCAAACACATATGCAGTTTATCTTGCCTTTCCTGTACCTTCTTATTTTCGGGGAGTCGTAAGCCTTCATAAACTTTTAAAAAAGAGCGATATCTGCATTCACAACTCCCAATGTAAAATACTTCACTTTTGGCCAACTTATTGACTGCCGGTATTTCGGACACAATAGATTATTGTGTCTGTTGAATATATGCAACTGTGACAGTAAAAGGGTTAAATGATGGGCGTGGCTCACCTCTCGACATTGCTCCATCTCTTCATGCTTATAAACACTGTGGACTGTGTTTTTTTAAGAGTGGGAAGACTGTTTTCAATATAATTTTCAGTACTGATGCCAATTAATCTTCTAGCGTGGGCAATCCTCTGAAGAAGAACTGGAAGGTGGTGGGGAAGAAAGCCTTGGAGAAGGTGGTGAGAGACCGGAAGTCCTGCGAACACCATTAACGGAGCTCACTGGCCACCAAGGGGTAGTGGTGGCTGCTGATTGGCTGACCGGCGGTGACCACGTTATCACCGCTTCCTGGGACAGAACAGCTAATCTGTATGATGTCGAGACTGGCGATTGTCTTCAGGTCCTTACAGGTACATATTTTACTAAATATCACATAAAATACTCGCCTTTCAGTTAGGTTTTTTCCTTTTACTTATTTTTTAAAAGTTAGCACTTTGATGCTAATATATGGTTGGGCAATCCCAACTTATACTTATAATAAAAATTGTAAATGACGGCCCAGGACGGATGTCCTGTCCTCAATCTAACCTGTGACCATGGTAAGCAAACAAGCAAGTCACCAAAACATCGGCAAGATATAATACGTCTTAAATTTAATTTAATGAGTAGTTTGAGCTGACCCAGGGCGAAAAGTACTGTATACAAGTACATAGTACAATTAAAGTTCAATATTATGAACATTTTACTTCTCCAAGTTACATACATATTACTTGGCTTGTATACTTTAAGCTGCATAATAATATTCACAACCAGTACATAGATCTTCTTCTAATGTACGGTTTATAGCGATTGCTAAATATCACAACAACATATTTATGAGATTTCAAAATTTAAGACTTATGCAAGTTGAACTTGACCTCAAGGATTCGCGCTGTTTTGTAATATTTGTCTTGTTGCTCATGTGGTCAAAGACAACTGTCCCCACAAATAATACATTTTCTATCGGTTTTTGTTTATAACTTTAGTTGTATGTTATTGATTTTTTATTTTTTTTGTATATATATTTTTGTATTGGTACACTGTTTACTGTATTTTAATGTTATTTAATTTTTGTAAATTATATTAACCTGTTATATCATCGCAGTCCACTAGTTTTCGTCTGTTATTCCGTGCCTCCGCTTTGCTCATTCAGCTTCCACAAGCAACCTTTCCGTAAATATTCATTAACAATGACCTTGAGGATACAAAGTTTATAAAAATATATTTGTCATTTAAAGTAAGGCTCATTTACAATTTTAATGATCACCCAATTTATACATATAATGATTCAAAAATTGTTTTCATTTTATATACAAAATTATCCACTATACATATTGCAATGCAAGTTTATCGCAACAAAATCGTTGACTAATGTCCTTCTTGTGCCGACTTAAATAGAAATTAAAAATGAATGGATGTCTCTTATTTTATATGGCTTCGTAAATAAAACAAAGCCCATTTTATAAATTGCTTCTTGGATTTCTTGGAATATTGTGTTTTTTTCAAATACATAGTTTATTAGCATTCATATTTCTAGATAATTATTCTGATTATAGTTTTATCAGCTTTTGCCCAAAATACTCAAACGTAAATAAATATTTTGTTGATTCAAAAGTATGTGGAAATGATTTATTTCAATAAACATATTTTGAGATCATATATGACAACCAATTTCCAATGCCACGTCAACTTAAAAATATGGACGTAATAACAATTAGTGACATTTCCATACTTAACTAACACACTAAACATATTAAGGTTTTCAAATACTTATAATGCAAGTATTTACCATGAACAAAAGTATCAAATATTAACCATTTACCTCGTTGGCGCTGTGTAAGTGTCAGAATTTGGGTAGCATGAAAGGAACCTCCCTGTAGATATATCCCGATAGTTGTATTTCATGCGACTGGCAACAGTTAGCGGTATCAAAAACTAAATTATTTTTATGTTATAAGTGTACAGGACAGCCAGGATGATAACCTGATGATAAATGATACGCCTGACCATGACAGAGCAGCATTGATGGAGACCAACAACTGATAAACAGTTATTGTCCTCCATCAATGCCGCACTACGCTCGACACCCGAGACAACAGATGATAGGTCCCTTATACCCGGTAAATTCACTAGCTACAGTACCCTCATCCCGAAACTTAGTGCCGAGTCTACCACCTAGTACTTCTTTAACTGGCAAACTACTTCCTCGTATTTCTTTAACTGGCAAACTACCACCTTGTATTTCTTTCACCACGATGACGAATACTAATATCAAATACAAAAAAAAACACCTGATATTATTGATTTTTGTATAAATCCAATGATGAACAGGTCACGACCACGAGCTGACGCATGCATCAGCGCACCACAGCTCTCGTCTAGTGGTGACGGCGTCGCGGGATACCACTTTCCGTCTTTGGGACTTCCGCGAGCCGATTCACTCCGTGTCGGTGTTCCAGGGGCACACAGAGTATGTATACCAGGAGATTTGACTAGGAAGATGTTGTATTAGTGAATTTCCTTCGTACGAATTCCTTGCTTTTTCACGGCCCAAATAGTGTATCTTTTTTTTAAACATTGAGTGTACGGGAGAATTTGCTCTCCTGATGGTAAGTGGTACGCCAAACCATGACAGATGCCGTGTTGAAGGATTATTTGAGTCATTATTAAATGGCTATAATTAATTTTTGAGCGAAAGCATTATTACAAATATAGTATAGTACGATTCACGAAACATGATCACAAATATCGGTCTTCAGCACAAGATCAAGACTACTTTAATGATACTGAAACAATAAAATTATGAAATATTGAAAAACCTCATGTGCGTAAACCAAATACAAGAATTTTCGCCGTATCGCCACCACCTGATTTCAAAAGGTACCTAAAAATACTTCGGCGCTGTGGTCATCTTTCATGAATCGCACTATAACAATACCTACTCTATTGTTGTTGGAATTAGTACAATAAGCTGTTTGGTTTTCAGGAGTGTAACGTCGGCGGTATTTACACGAGAAGATAAAGTTGTATCGGGCTCAGACGATCGTTCTGTAAAGGTGCGTTGACATTTTTGCAACAATGTTTCTAGACTAAATCTATGTATATAGTATCCGTCTAACATTCAAGAGTACATCAAACGATTTTGAATGATTTCTGGAAATAATAAAAAAAAAATCTCTTAACTTTTTTACAGTACTTGTAATCATAGATTTTTTTTTATTAATAAAATTACATCTACAGACTCATGGTCCGTACTCTTTTTAGTTTAAGATTATTTTGTAATTGAATTATTATAATTTGGGGCAAAAGAATTGGTTAAATCATAGATTATATCATTATCTTAAAATGGAACACATACTCGTAATACATATCTATGGGGCAGTTAACACTTCTTATTTAAGGTTTATGATCGCATTTATATAAAAGTAATACCAACAGCAAAAAAAAATACAGTTCCTCACAAATAATTATATTAATTAAGTCTAAGTAGCTGAGAGTGAATCGTAATATGATATTAATTATTATGACTGTTATTTTAATGATTTAATTGCATTCAAGGTGTGGGACGTTCGCAATATGCGCTCAGCACTGGCAACCATTAGGTCGGACTCATCCGTGAACCGAGTTGGCGTGAGCGGGGGCGGGCTCATAGCGATACCGCATGACAACCGCCAGGTCCGCCTCTTCGATCTTCAGGGGCAGAGGCTGGCGCGTTTACCACGCTCCAGCAGACAGGTTCGTGTTGGTTTCTGTGATACTGTAAGCACTTTCCTTTAGGCGACTTAAAGGACTTCTCCTTAAGGCGACCATATGATCGAACTTCACAATACCGCATGACAACCGCCAGGTCCACCTCTTCGATCTTCAGGGGCAGAGGCGTTTACCACGCTCCAGCAGACAGGTTCGTGTTGGTTTCTGTGATACTGTAAGGAATTTCCCTTAGGCGTCTCAAAGGACTTCCCCTTAGGCCACTCCAAGGACTTCCCCTTAAGCGACTCAAAGAACTTCCCCTCGCGCGTTTACCATGTTCTAGCAGACAGGTGCACTAACCTGATAATCAAATCAAAACCCTAGAAAAAATTAGCAAGTAGAGGCACTTCTGCTTAAGATAAAATTGTGGTCAATCATGTGTGGAAGAGTCATGATTTGGCATGAGTGGGCCAGCTCGATCAGAGTGATAACCACAGCATCGCAGAAAACGCTTTGATGATGATGATGATGTTAATTGTGGTCTGGGTACCGAATAAAAATTACAAACTTTGGTTTGCGGAATCAAATCATATATTTGTTTATTGTTATTCTAGTTACGAGTGTTAGGTTACTTTTGAAGCTGACTGAAAATAACTTGCAAAGTGCGCCCTGAAACCGCTTTTTTTTTCATCATCATTCTTCAAAT
Source organism: Leucinodes orbonalis (assembly GCA_019425675.1). Lineage (NCBI taxonomy): Eukaryota > Metazoa > Arthropoda > Insecta > Lepidoptera > Crambidae > Leucinodes > Leucinodes orbonalis. Next base: position 12,093 of record PQWD01014062.1, on the reverse strand, counting down.
TATGCTATACATTATATAGAATTATAAAATGCTATTGGAATATGTTATATAAATATACATTGTTAACAACAGTATTCCATATTTCAGGGCAATCGGCGCATGGTGACTTCAGTCTCTTGGGCAGAGGATATGTCGTCGAACATCAACTTTTTCAGCTGCGGCTTCGACCGCCGCATCCTCGGCTGGTCCATCCAACCCTCAAAAGAAAACTGAACCTTACTATCTACACCCAAAGGCACATTATCCTTAGTCAACGCCGTACAGGTATTCTATCATCCTCGAATATTCAAACATCTCAGTATCTAATTGTATTCAACACCTTCACTACTTTGTGAAGTACATCAGTGCAAATTGTGTATGTTTGCCGTGATAGGTATTTCCTACGTGATACAATGGTCAGTGGTCCGTAGGTAGTGTCTTTAAGGAATAAAACTGATATTTTTTATTAATATGGACACATGCACTGGGATTTCAAAATTCACATTGACTTTCATTTATTTGTATAGGTATTATTTTATTTCTTCTGTCTGTTTATTCTCTAGCAGAATTATAGATGGCAAGGCCGTCATCAATAAATTATTTTTCTATTTTATAGTTTCCAATATATGTTTCACTCTAAAAATTTTGGAGGCAATGTTGTCTTTAAACCTTTGAAATTACGGAATTTTGAGATAAGAGGGCACGTCCATGTTATGGCACTCTCAACAAACCCTGATATAACACTACCTATGACGACCAACAGCTATAGCTGAGCACATCCGTGGAATAACAAAATGTTACGACATAAGGCAAAATTCAACAGGTAATTCATTGGATTTCGATCTTAACATCATGGTATAAGGTTCATAATATGTCATAACGGAGCACTATAAAAGTTAAAGTGGGAGTGGCAAGGCACAGTGTACAGATCCGATGGACGATTGGGCGGAAAAATATTTTAGAACTACCCCCACCAGATGGCCGATTACTTGGCTAAGGCGGTAAGTGCTCGATAGATGACAACTGCCAACACAAGTCCCTGTGGAAGGGGGAGCCTTTAGTGTAACAGTGGATGTTTTAAGCCTGGAGTAATCTCTATGAAATAAAGTCTATAGGATGTTCCTCATTGGGTGGAATAATTAGAATACATAGGAAATTGGTTTTTGGAAAATTACGAACTAAGTTTAATAGTGTAATGTCTTGACTTCTAAAATATACGTGTTTCTAAACATAATGATTGGTATATTTCATATTATTTGAAAAATAAGTAAGACTATTTCAGTCTAGATATTCTTTCTCTTTTGATGTAAAGCATTTCGCGTCTTTTGTGATATAAACGAAATTTGAAGCACAAAGTATATTTTTATACTATATTAACTTGTTAGTTGTCATCATTTTTAAGCGTTTTAAAAATGTTGTTCGTCCATATTATAAATATTTAAATAACGTGGCAGTTGTTGGTATTATTTTTAATTTNCACACTGTTGAAGTTCCTAGTCGTCAGAACATGGAGTTGCAAGCTGGTATTGCTGCACGGAGAGATCTAGTCAGTCGACTATGCAACTTCAAGATAGTACCATAGTAGTTCTTTCTTCAACCTAGCAGCCCACTGCTGGACATAGATTTCCCCATTTAGTCAACAGCTCTCTTTAATTACTATGTGATTCAATACGCGCCAACCTGAAAAAGGAAATAATTGATTTAAAGACAAAATTTATAAAACAATTATACTTCAGAAGTAGTTTTATAGTTTAAAGTTGTAAGCTGGATGTCAATTAACTTTGATACTAAAAATTATATATTAAATTACTGTAAGGATGTTTTGGCACTTTATTATAATCTTAGGGTTAATTTATTTTACTATTTATATTCCATACACAGTTTTATATAAAAAATATTTTCTTTTTACAAGCTTACCTTTCATCCATTCTTGTTAGAACCAACACTAGGTCGCTCAGCAAATTAACACCCCTTTCTATAGAGCGACTAGTGGCCAATTCTGCCTGGGCTCTAGTTTGCGAGGCTTCCACTAATTTCCGCCTCGCTTCTTCAGCTGTGAGACGGGGACTACGTCGCTGCCGCCTCTGTCTAGTGCGTTGTACTTGTACAGGCAGTGTATGGGGGGTCCCAGATGAAGCCAAATTTGGCGCATTAGCAGGTGGAGTCAGCTCTGGTAATGATGGTACAACAGATTCTAGGTCGGGTTTGAATTCCCTGACTAATATTTTCATATTATTGTTACTTCTTCACTGATGCTGCAAAAGACATTATACATTTACAATTTGAAGCAAGAATATTAACAGGTATAAAACAATAATCATAATTCAAACAGGATAAAACAATTACATTGTCACTTAGTTCCACTTCTAAATATATTGGCTGGCTAGATCCATTTGTACTTGGTTGGTCTTCGTGTTCCTGGAAAATTACAATTTACTTTTTGTTCAACAAACTTTACACATGATTTTTTTATTTATGTAACTTTAAGTTCAAATTGCTACTTGTGTTACTATTGGCTCTACCTGAATACCAGGTAGACCACTTCCATAGTCTATTCCTAATATAGATAAGAACTTTTGCTCAATCTCTGTGAGCTCATCAACAGAAGGACCACCACCTGTCCCTCTACGAGCATTGTAGATGAGCCTATTCTTTCGTTTAATTTTAGCTTAAGGTCTACCAATACTGTTAATTAATAATAACAATGTATGTATATTGACTTCATGTACAGCTGTTATGTATATAGTACATTGCTGCTGTCCACTAACTAAAATGCCATTAATTGAAGAGTCCAATTTTTTGTTCCACTGGTAAGAAATTTAAATGTGTTCATAATTTTACACATTATTAGTGATGTATTAGATGCAGGATCCCTTAATGGTAATAAATATCAATATAAGATTATGCTTTATACAAAGTTGTTTTTCAGTTTTATTTGGAAAAAGGCAAATGGCTTTAGCTAGTGAATGGTAGATTGGGCCAAACTTTAATCCACCCAAGTCTGACAACAATTTCTACAAACAATTATAATTAAATGTCCTGCCTAAGGTCCATAAAGAGCTCAATATCAATAATTGCACGATTTGTGAACTAGATGTTTGGCCTGACCCACCATGCATTATGTTCAATGTTTTAATAAAAATTGTCTGTACATAGTTCATTTATATAACACCAAATAAATAAATTAATTTATTCACTGTTTTATTTATAGCAACTGCAAAACATGAGGTTGTTCTTAGTAGTCTATTAAATATATTTCAGGAAATGGCAAATAGTAGACATAGAAAAATAAAGTGATTCTTTATTGCTATATTGATTCATTATCATTTAAATAAGTTAATACAATTTATTGTAAAGCAGACATGAGTTTGGTTTTATAGGGACCATTTTTGTACATTTCACAACCAACGTCTATCTGGTGTTATTTTAAACTATTTTACCTTTGACATAGGGATACCCTATGATAATGCATAATATTGGAATAGCTTCAAAACTGCCTTAAAACCATAAAAATAATAACACACCTTTGACCACTCTGAAGCAGACTTAATTGCTCCATCACCTGAAGCGTTTAGTGTTTGTGTCACTGTCTCCCACATCCTTTCGAATGCTCCCGAGCTTGAGCAGATTTATTATACCCAACTGCAATTCTCTGTGACTGTTGAGGAATCCCACAGGTAATTCAGTTGGGTATAGCTCACCCGACGTCTCGTTTGTTGGCGGCTATCACTGTTAAATAAAAATTATTCAATTTAGACATTTATTTATTAAGCTACAAAATAATGTATTATCTATAGATTACACTTACGACATTTTGAGAAACAATGTAAACTTCGTAACACAAAATATAAGTAATGATTGGCAGTTATTAGATGTGCTCTCAATGAAATGAGGAAACGAATGTCCCGAAACATATTGAATGACTTCTTATAACCAAGCGAAAAGCTTGGTTATTTATGAGTTCGTATCTAATCGGTGGGAAACTAATTTAAAACTTATCTTCGTAACAAGTGGTTTCACAAAAACTACAAAATAAACTTGTATTGGAAAGGCAATGTTTTTGTTTTGATGTGCGTTCAAAACCTCGTAGCTACATGTACGAAATGAGCTTTATTTATTATCCCAAAGTTGTCGTAAACTTTATGAATTAAGTAAATAGTGATAAATTAGCGATGAAATAACTTATAGGTACCAAAACCTAAGTTTGCACAGCAATTGATTTTTATTTATTAATTTAAAAACCGGTAATACGTTAAATCGTTCGCTATGGGGTTTTGAACGGAATTGTTTTAAACGATAAAAAGGCCAGAGGACAACGAAACCGTTCACCTTTTTGTTAACAGGGCAATAGTCGTTCACTTTTTAGAGTGTCATAGTACGATTCTAAGCAGGTCAAAAGCAGGCCGCTTTTGAACTGCCTGCTATGCATGGTTTTCTAAAAGCTGATAGTAAACCCCCAGGTCTGCCGCTATACAAGGCGGCGTCCCTTCTTCACCGCTCTCCTCATCGGTACTCATCCGCTTGGTCCGACTTTCAGTCATAATTTAGATCTGTTTCCAATATGGACGTAGTTAGAATACAAAATATTTAATTCCTGTTCACATCCCACTTCTGAATTGTAAGATTCTGGGGGGGGTGTTCAAATGATAACCGTGTTTGTCTTCAGTAATAAGCCTGTATTTCTTTTCCACAGCGTTGTGTACATATATTTTTCAATAATTACAATAGTTCAATATATTAAGTCGGCTCCGACTTGCTCACAATACCCTAAAAAAAGAGATGTTGCCACACTTTCCTCTCTCTCACTGTTGCCAACTTTATTTTTATCAACCCACCAAATAAGGCCGTATTAACCACCAGAAAACCACTAAACTTTGTCGGGCTCTCAAACCACCAGATTCACCAGAATTACAGTGCGACACAGAATATTACTTATTCATGAGCGACAATCATCTGCGCATACTTGTGAAATGTCGCGTGCTTAAGCAGTAGTGTTATAGAGCTGCAAATCGCTATAGTAAAATCACTAGGTTCTTTAATTCGCCCGTTGAAACGCGGTAGGGCGTTCAACTCGCGGTTGTGGTGAAGGAAGCGGGAAAATATTAGATTTAAATTTAAAACAGAGTAGGAATAATTAAAAATATAAAATAGAGTACTTAGATTTTGATTTGCTATGACAATAAATACTGTACTGTAATGTCATTTCATTATTAAAAAGTTCGATTAAATCATTATTTGAATAATATAGAATATGCACGACTTTAATTCTTTCATGACTACTAATCATACAATGTAGTAGTAAATATTTATATGTTGCAGTCTAGCCCTCTCTCACTCTCTATGTCTAAGCAAAATTTCAATTAAGTGAGCACCACTCTAGTTTTGTATTGAAGTAATTCTATGGTTGAAATGTCATACTTTGCTCAGATATTGACGAACTCCAAAAGTATTGGACTAGACTAATGTTATAAATTGTATCAGTAAATTCTGCAAGTTTCATATCAAATGATAAAAAACACAGCAAATATGTATATTGCTTTGATAGTATACGTAGGTACTTAAGTAATTAAGTAAGTAAGTATTCTTATTGTGCACCACAGAGTCTTAACGTAACATATAAGAAAAACAATATAGGTAACAACAACAGGCAGTCTTATTGCTAAAAAACAATCTCTTCCAGACAACCTTAGGGTAGCAGACACTTAATAAAATATTTATAGGAAATATTTGTATATAAGTAGTTAATAATTGTTATCAACTATGTATTTAACATCATTCTAATTGTCAGATGGTCAAATAATAGCATTAGTTAATGTAATGTAAATGGACCAGCATTTAATGCATATAGCCACCATAGTTTACTGCATGTTCATTATTGTTCACAGGTACAGGGACACTTATATTAAGTTGTGGTTACCTATAATTAGATATGCATAGGGGGAGTCCGGGAAGTTTGAACCACTTTTTACATAAACCATCATATTTTCTTGTTCATCGGGTTTAGAAAATCGATTAAAGATTTTTGCGATACATTATTATATTAGCTACATTTGTGAATAATTGTTTTTTAATATAACGCGTAAGTAAAATTTTATTGAAATTTTTAATAAAAAATGAGATATGAGTCAAGTCTCCCTATCAGCAGGGACACTTGAACCGGGGTATGGGGAGAGTTGAACATACTATTTTGGGGAAAAGAATAATCATTTTCAGCTGGAATCACAGCTTTATTTAATTAACATACACCATAAATCACTTGCTTTTATTACTACCAGCAAGGAAAACGCAAAAATAATACAAATTTTCATAAAAATTGTAATTAAATATAAAAAATTAACAAAACAAAAATTATTAAACTTCTTAAACAAACATGGGTGTACTTATTTTAGATTTTTTTATTATTAACTTTTTTCTAATAATTTGGCATCATTTACCAGTCACAAAATTATTGTAAATCTATATAATATCTTTATTTATTCATGTCTTTCTGAAATAAACTTTACCTTAACAAAAAAATATTAGCATACTTTGTTATTATCTGTGTTTATAAACTTTTAAAAACTATTAATTAACATCTAATAAATCTTTGATCAGTCTCAAAATTATTTTAAATCACATAAACATTTTAATACTAGGTAATAATATCGATTATATTGCCCAGAAAACTATTTCTGATCACATTCATGACAAATAAAATCATCGATATCCTCTGTAAGCCCTACACATAGCTCATGAACATATCTACGACATATAAGACAAAGGCGCATAGTCATAACATCGTCAGTTTGACAAACAAAGCAGTACCAACGATCTGTTGTGTCAGGATTGTCTTCAACGTCATCATTTGTGGAACTATCAGCGTATGGCACATCTTCGTTATCAGATTCAGTTTCGCTGTCATGTTTCTTGTTTTGACATTCTTTTTTGGTTTTCTTATATTTTTGTTTCACATCTTGTTTGACTTTCACATTCTTTTTTCCTTTAGTTTTTCCTCGAGTCTTCCTAATTTTTTTAATAGAATGCATCATTTTCTGTATCATTCAAGAATTTTTTAATACTGCCTATTCTTTGTCTTCTTATCACATTATAAGCTTCAGTTTCAGTTCCCTTATTTTTTGAATTCGTATCATTACCACATTTGTTATTGTTAGGGTCGGAGATCTCCTGAATTTGAGTTTCAGTGAGATTTTCACTGTTGCAATTTTCTTTTTCAGGCGTCATTGTCAATATTTTGGTCTTGCCAGGTTGACGACCTCGCCGAGTAATCTTTCTGGGAGCTGCCTTCGGATATGGTCTTATGTTTTCTGGAGTGATTAATACTTTAGAATCTTTTGAAGTGGACTGGATCGGTGAGGCTGTGAATAGGTCCAGGGTATTATGCTGTTTGGGTTCCATACATGTAGAAGGTGATTGCAAAATAATATTGCCGTGTTTGTTTTGAGTCAATGGGTCAGCTTTAAGTGAATTGGAAGATATTTCTTTTTGTGATGTCAAATACGATGCCCGTTTACTCCTACGAGGTTCTGGAAAAATTATAGATATTTCCTGTTTTTTGAGTATAGATTTGGCTCCGAACTAGCACGCCTTAATTTGGCACGTGTAACGATTACGTTTGATTTTGAACCATTTGGGCTTCCGTAAGTATTATCTTGAACATTTTCGAGAGATTCATTTTCGATTCCGAGAATACTAGGAGATGGTAACTCATTAATAGACCCGTGGTCAATATTACTCATGTTATTTTCAAATACTTGTGGAACATCAATCGGGAATGTAGTGTTTCGTGCAAGCTGAGAAGATACCTCAAGTTCAGTGGCAACTTCAATTTGATTTTCTAAAAGTATTTCTTCATTTGTTGATGCTTGTTCTTGAGGTAAATCTCTGTCTGTGACAGCAGAACACAAAAAGTCTTCGTCACTAAAAATTTCTGGGTTAAACGGATGAATGCCAGTTTTCTGGAATCCGCTTAAGATGTTACTTTGGGTGAATGCTTGAGACATAATCGTCTTAATAAATCCTGGGATATTGTAGATAGTGATAGTCTTGCCTGGGTGGGATAACATCCAATTGTTCATAGCTGTGTTGTATCGAGATTTAAATGAGGAATAAACAGAAACATCAAGGGGCTGTAATTTATTACTGCAATGTGGAGGCAGTGTTAACAGTGTAATCCCATTATTCTTGGCAAAACTAATCGCCTCAATACTTACATGACTCTCATGATTATCTAGTATTAAGAGTACGCGATTGGTTTTGGAGGCACGAGAGTATTTCGTAAAGTGTTCAAGGTATTTCACGAAACTTTTCGTTGTCATCCAACCGCTCGGATATGCATCTCCGTTTGACCCTTCTGGTCCTTCAGATACGAAATAGTCTTGATATCTAACCCTTGGAAATATAAAGAAGGGAGGCATCACATTTCCAATTGCATTAATGGCAAAACAAAGGGTTACAGTTGTTCCTCTTTCCGCAGATGTAACTTGGCCGACCTGTTTAGCTTTTTTATTGGCTATCACTTTTGGACAGTTTTGTACGGTCGTGCACCCAGTTTCGTCACAATTATAAATATTGTGAGCCTCAAACTTGTATTTCTCAAACACTGTTTTTAAATTTGTGAAAAATTCTTTGACATTCTTTTTGTTGAAGCTGGTTGCACGAGATAGACTGGTGGCTTCGGGTACCCTTAGACTCAGTTCGGGATTTCTACAAAGGAAACCCCGAAACCAGTCTTTCCCAGCAGCCTTATTCGTCGTCCAGCTGTCAGGAAACTTCTTTGAATTTATTGTTGCAAATTCGAATGCCAACTGCATTGCTTGTTTTCGTGTCAATCCATAATGCATTTTACTGCATGTCAATAAATAATTAACAAGCAGTTTTTCCTCGGCTATTGTAAATACCTGTGATACTTTGTACTGACTGTCTTTATCTTCAAATTTATGAAATTTATTTTCATCTAATTTGTATCGTCTTAATGTACTTCTATCTATACCATACTTGATTGAAATTTTTCTAATAGAAGCGCCTTCCTTAATTTCGTCTATAGCACTTTCCAACTCCTTTTTTGTGTATTTTTTCGTTTGCGTGCATTTTCAGGAGTCTTGTATTGAAAGGGCATCGTGTAGGTAGGTACTGTAAATAAAAATGTAAAATTAAACACAAAAAAACACATATACGAAACCTACATTTATAATTCTTACAGAGGGAGATATGAACCACTGATCATGTCTCCCGCACTCTCCCTGGTGCAACTCTCCCGCTCACACTAATTTCACATTTAGCTTATGGATCAGAAAAACCGCCATTCGTAGAGAAAAATACTTAGCACACCTCAAACTATATTTATTTGGTAATCTAATAATAGCAACACAAGATACTTACCTCAATAAACAAGACAGCAACCACAAAACTACTTAATTAAAAAAAAATCACTCCGCAGCAACAGAAACACGTGTTACATTCTCACTGCCAAACAAAACAGCCATGATTCAAAATGGCGGCATACTTATGTTTGGCCTCACGCATGGGACCAATGAACGCATTGACGTTTCGATCGCGGTAAATTTCAAAATAATTTGAAAGATGGTTCAACTCTCCCACCTGAGTAAGTCTCCCGGACTCCCCCTAAATCATGATTGGTTATATAGATTTAAGAGCATGTAAGATGTAAGGTAATCCTAAATAAAGAAAATTAAAAAAAAGGGTTTCATTGTGAATGATGGTGGCACGCTCATTTAATACAAACAACAGGTTATTACCATGACATTAAATATTTAGCTTAAACTAAAAATGATCATCATCAGAAGAGTCTGTTTCATCTGCTTTCAGTTTGAGAAGAATAATTCTTTAGTTCCAATTTTTTGTATTACAGTATTGGTAATGCTAGTTATTGCAGCATTGCCTTCACGTGCTTAAGCCTGCACGAACAGTGACAATTGAAGAGAGGAGATCAAACTTCATTCGGTTTCTCTGTTAGTCTTGACAACGTTCATCATGCTAAACAATCTTGAAATAGTCTTTGTGTTGATTTTATCTTGGTTAAACACGCATAGTCAGACAACGGATCAGCTATATTGTTTTTCCAGGACGGTAAAGTAACCTTATAGTTTATAAGTTGTAGACGTAGTACCCCGTCATTCGGGCGCATGGTTTGGACTTCGGGCAAATAACTTCAAGAGGTTTATGATCAGTTATTAAATCGAATTCCTTGCCGTAGAGAAACATGTGAAAAGTGCTCCACAGCCCAGACTAGAGCCAAGCCTCCTTTTCGGTTTGGCAGATACCGACGTTCGCAATCACTAAGAGTTTTGACCAAACCAATAATGCGCGACCTCTGTCATTTGTCTGCACTAAAAATTGCTACCAGACCTACCGGGCTTGCATCGGCGAAAACCATAGTTTTGTCATTCACATTGTAATACCCCAAATTAGGTTATTTCACTCAAAGCAGCCTTAAGAGCACAAAGGCTCTTTGTCTGATTTTGACCCATGAATCCCGGATATCCGCATTTCTGGTTGATTTTTTACGAAAGCAGTTGCTTCAATGGCTCTGTAGAGTAGCCATATTTGGAATCCATTTCCCATATAGTTTAATAAGTCCCAACAAACTTTGAAGTTCTGAAATGTTGATTGGTGTCCTGAAATCTTTTATAGCTGTTAAGTATTTATCTAATGGTCTAATTCCTTGATCTGACAACTCGTGCCAAAAATTGTACTTTAGCTGTTCCGTAAATACATTTTTCTTCGTTTAACATAAATGTTATTGGCCTTAAAGTTTCTGTTACCTTTCTTAACCGTGTGTCATGTTTTCCTTGTCCTTGCCATACACTAAAATGTCATCTATAAATTTAACAACTCCTTCACATTCTATTAGGATCTCTCAAGTGTTTTTTGAAACATTTCCGGGCACAGGTGATTCCAAACATTAATCTCTTAAACGATAATCCTTTACCAGATATAATGTAGTAATATGCCTTGAGTCTGGAAGAAGCTCTAATTGATGAATGCGTCCTTTATGTCCAATTTGCTAAACAGTTTGCATTTTGAATCTTTGTAATAACTGCTCCATCGTAGGTAATGGGTGATTTTCTCGCTTGATAGCCAAATTTGCACGTCTCATATCAATACAGAGCCGAATATTCCCATCTGCTTTCAAAATCGCACTACTGGAATATCCATTCGGATGGCCCTTCTACTTTTTCTATATATCCTTTTGAAGTAATTCATCTATTTTTTGTTATATTTTTCTTCGAGTGGTATAGGTATGCGCCTATAGGGTTGTGCCACTGGTTTAACATTACTATTGATCGGTATTTGTATTGAATTTTTTAAATTTAGGAAACGGTGTCGTCTCAACGTTATTAGTACATATGCAAAGTTTGAGTACGCAGTGCTATAAGCCGTTATTTACCAATAAATTCCTTGTTCCATTATCAATAACATAGAGTGGCTGTGAACTTTAGGTTCCAATTCGAATGTCAGAGTTAAATGATGTTAATAATTTGAGTGGAACTTCACTCCCATATGGAACAAATACTTTTCCGGATTTTTACTTATTTTCCTATCTTTAAAACTGATCCTTAATTTGCGACCATGTCTTATCGTTATTAAGTTATCCTGAATCAATCAGCATTTCTACTTTATTTCCAGCTATTAAACAAACGACTGTATCATCATGTACACATTAAATACAATTCAATTTTGTCTTCTATCGCGTTTGCCTGTTAATATCTTCAACTTTATATAAGAATTCTTTACTCTTTTAGCATCTACATTCCTTCGATTGTTGTCATCGTAGCTCCTTTTTATTTTGAACCGTTGCTTTGCATTTGCTTGAAAATGACCTACCTTCTTGCATTGTTACAATTGTTTCCTTTAGCTTGGACATTTGGATCAAAAGCTAAATGATTCCAGCCCCGCATCGGACACACTCTCTACGTTTTCCTACGACTCTTCCCTTTGTTTCAATTTTATTTACAGTTGATTCCTTCTTTCTCAGTAAAATCACCTAGTTGGCGTTCTACCACCATCTAGAGTATTTTGCTTCAGTTATCACTTCAGTTAAAGAAATATTTCCCGCACGCAGAATCTTTTTCCTCAGTTCTTCTGATGAACATT